>CM023104.1:18877371-19156405 GCA_013103745.1 Gardenia jasminoides
CTGCTCGTTCGGTTACGTATTTGCTCAGTAGCTGAAGTATGTCGCCGATTAGTTCGATGTGGAAGAATTTCACCCTTTTGGCAATTTGTGCAAACTCTGAAGATATACTACCACTGCTTATCCGCGATTGATTACTATAAAACGGAGCCACCGTCAAGATTTCAATCCCATAGAGCAGGTCATTCATAAGCGGTGATCTTAAAATTAATTTTTTCCTAGATCTCTTCACTTTGGAAATAGTAGATCCCATCGCTTGACAAATCCCTTATATCCATGAGGTAACTTGTGCTCAGAACTTTGAATTGACGGCTTTCTTTGTATTTGTCAAATCCGTCTCTTGTAGCAAACCTATCAAACAAACCTCACACATCCCTATACTGCGATGCGATCCCTGGTACCGCAGTTCCTTTTAATCGGTAAATGGCGAGAACTTCGACCTTTCGAAGCAGCGGGGCATCGCTGCCGATGCCTTTCGCCGATAGCAGTTAAAGAAGACCCGGTCTGCTTTCACCGATGCACCGTAGTAAATTCACTTATTTCTATCTTGAGCTGGAAGCGACTAGAATCCCATGGTTGGATTAGAGCTACGCAAATACAATCAGACTCATGTCCTTAAAATCCCCAATTGAATTAGAGATAGGTCCCGACGATTGATCTAGCGGTGGCGAAGAATGGGAACCTGTTGGGTATTCTTTGAGCTGTAACGGTACATTTGATAAATCTAGATGTCAAATGCGAATACGGCATCCAGCGGGTCAAACCATACCTCGATCCCCTTTATCAGTTTTCTTGAAATTTAAACATGAATCTCATAAGGATTATGTACCGGAGAAGCAAAGGTGGGCAATCATGTGAATTCAAAGGTAAGCGTTCTATGGTTAATACATGATGCGGTTTATTAAAACATTAAGGGTGCAAAAATGAAACATAGCCTATAAGACCCGTTTAGTCTGGGGAGTAGCTTAAAATTGTATGCAAATTTAACTTAAATACAATAAAATTCAAGCATTACAACCTTGCCTCACAGGAAGGATGAGCTTTTGTCTTGAAGTGCCAAAACTGCGTGACTGCTAGAGTTTTGTGAGAAATGCACAAGAGAAAAGGAGGCACCTTGAGTTAGTTTCCCAATCAACAAATATCACACTTACAACTTACGTTCAGTTAAACAGTACCAAAATAAAGAGGAGATTGAATCACTGCTGCAGGTGTCTGGTGATCTGCTAACAGGTGCAGGTGGGCTTCTCCCAGGCAATTCTTTATGGATTTGCATGAGGTTGAAAGACTCCAATGCATGAGCTTTCGATAAAGGGTTAAGAGCCTTGCTCGCTGACGGACAAAACGAGATTATCAATCAATGCCTCAGAGTGGGTGGTTGATGATCCCAGACATTGCTGTTTGCATTGGTACCACGGCCGTGTAGGAGTGGATAATCCTAATCTAATAGGGGAAAGGGCATTGACAGCCTTAAAAGTACAAAAGGAGTCAAAGTAAAATACATATGCAGGCATGAAAGTGATTCCTTTTGAGGAGGATTCAAAACATCAAACATTTTACAAGAGACTCCCAGGGAGGTAAGATGATACCAGCCTTAATCTGGGCAGGTACTGTGACTAAATAAATAAACAATAATTTAATTTCTTATGTGCTTGTTAGCCTTGGGGTTGTTGCCGCAGAACCTAAAAGAGGAAAAAAAAAAAAAACTAAAGTATCAATCATGGAATATAAGAAGAGTTAGAAAAAACGAAATCAGTGGCAACTAAATCAGGTGCTTGGACCTCTTGGAATCCCAGTCGGGTATGGGCTGTAAACGTTTTTTGGGAATGAGGGTATGGGCGAAGGGAAAAGATTTTTTTATTTTTGGTTTTGAAAAGAAGGGAGAAATAGTCGTGGGACTATAAAATCACGACCGGTTTGGACCGAAACAAAATTAGAAAGGGTTTTAAGCAGTTGAATTAGCCAGCACAGTATGGTTTAAGTTATTTATAGAATCAAAGATTTAATTAATGAAAACAAGAAAACCCTTTTAGAGCGACTCAGTCTTTGTCCAGAAAACTAGAAAAGGTTAGGACTAAGATTTAGCCTTTCTTGCTAGAAGAAGAGGAAGGCAAAGATTAAGGTATTTACTCGTCCCAAGGCACCCTTAACCTAATAAACTAGTTACAGACTTAGATTTGAAAATTTATAATTCATGCAGGCTATCACGTTTGGATGTTGTACTTGTGGATGCAAAACTTCATAAACCCTGGCATATTTGGATGGGAACAAATGTCTGTGAGGGTGTGATTGGAATTGATACAACATTGGTGGCTTTATAGGTTTGCCACAGATTCTACTTGGGAGATGCACTGAGAATCACAAATGATGAAGTTCAAGCAGAACAAAAGTGGGGTTTTCAGGCTACTTTATAGTATATCAAGAGAAAAGAAGTTGGGTTTTGAAGGGATCAATTTTAAGTGCAAGAGGAATTTTGAATTTCAAGATCTGTTCCAAAATGGTTTTGACTTTGAATTGCTAAAACATGAAAGAAGAAAGAAATTCGACACTTTTAAGAATGGTTTTGATAGCATTTAAAAATAATTCACATGTATGTCTAAAGGGGATGTCTGAAAAACATAATGGGTCTTGAGGACTAGTTAAGTGACTTTGAATCTTCATTTCATAGAGGAAATAAAATTCTTAGGTTAGGAAGCCATACTAAACTCTTTTCACTGAGAAATTGAAGGTGTCACTTAAATACACTAATCTAATAAAAAGAAATAAATAGAGATGTTACTGAGTTGGGATAGTGACATGCAAAATGGAAACTCTAAGGTGAGGTGTGTGAGGGGAATTTGTATGCAATCGTGAGCGGTTAAGGTCTGGACCCCAGCCTTGTCGAGGTTCTCACTAACTTGAGTTCAGTTAGAGAAATCAGGAGGAGAGCCACAACTAAGCATTGGACGGTGTGGTGGCGATCAATATATTTCTGATGAGTAGCAAGACATGAATAATAAAAGAAACAAAATAAGCTTATCTCAAAAGGCTACATAAACACCTTATACACGTGGGCATAATATCTAGATGCAAGACCGGGAAGCAAATAAACACATAATCATGCAAACATACCAGGCAAACGTATAAAGCCAATTTATTACATTTTGGAACTAGAAGCCCATTGGGGGGAAAAAATTAGAAATAACCAACTAGCTTATTATTACATTTTCTAGACTAAATACACTTTTTTTACTTGAAAATTAAACCTATCTAATACAACTTGGCATCCAAGGCCTCCAAATGATTTATCCAAGCCAAGTAACAACATAAAAAAGACTAGACATGAATGAAAGTAAAGGAAAACTTAATTTAAAACATGCAAAATCATACAAAACATATAATAAGCACATAATAGGAGAAAAGAAATTACCATCCCTTGATCATGAGGGCCTTAATTGAATCCTTAGATGATGGAAATGGCTATCTAAGACTCAATATCAACAAAAGGGATCAAGGTACCAATTTAAAGGAAAAATGAATCAAAATCAAGAAAGGATATCTAGTGCACAGATTCACCAGCTAACATAGACAAGACCTGGGAAATAGAGTAAGATTCGGAACAAAAGCGAAGTATCAACATGAAATACAAAAAGCAGAGAGATGCAGGAGTAGAAGCTTGAAGCCCGAGCTTGTATGACTCTGATCAGCGTTCTGAGGGCAAAAATCAAAGAAAAGTGAGGAGGAAGCCTGGCGGACGGAAAGCGGACTCAGCCTATGTATTTCTTCCAAATCTTCAAAATATCGAGAAGATTGCTTGGAGTTTTGGAACAATATCACAAAACAAAATCCTCCGAGGCAAGGGATCTATTTAAAGCATCAATATCAGCACGGTTGAGATCATGTCAAAAGAATAAAGATAAAATCGAAGAAGGCCAAATCTTGCATCGGCCGTCATCTAAACCTATGAGCAACAAAAGGAAGGGGAAAGAAGCGCCGGGATACAAGAAAGCGAAATGATTACATGCGGGTCGGCTGCGTAACCAATGCAGTGGTTTCTTCACATCTTCAAATATTCAACGAAGCGTGTGGAGGCGTTGATGCTTATCCCGCGCGAGAATACAAGCGTTCTTCTTCATCTTCAAACATTCATGGGCGTTCTGGCGGAGGTGAGTAGTCGCGATTTCTTCACATCTTCAAAGCGCGAGAACATTTTTCCAGAATTTGCGGAATCCAAACACATCATGCGGTAGCATCTAATTTTAAGCGTAAAACCAATACTAGCCTTACCAGGGCTTTATAAACCTAACAATGCTCTTATAACAGCTGATAATCATCATCAATATCCCAAAATAAAAGAAAAACTACTCCAGACCTTGGTTCCACCAAAAGGCCCAAATCTCCAGGACAATTTTACGATCAAAAGCGATTAAATGGGGTATAAGTATGCTACCTGAATGGGAGCTTAGACATAAAAAAGCGAGGAAGGGCCAGAATTCCAAAACAAGCTCTTAGGGTGAAACCTAGCTTTTCTTTTCTTCTTTCTTTTCCTTTTCTCTCCCAATTTCCAACCCGTTTTCTCTGATTTTTCCTCTCTCAAAACTCTCCCTAATTGCCTCCTTTCTCTCCAGTTTCTTTTTTAGTTAAACCTAATCTAGGCTATTTATAGCCCCAAACCCAAATAGAACTAAGGGTTTTGATGTTCTTGAGGATGAGGTGAGCTAATCTTGACGAGCGTTAGATGGAGTTGTTAGGGTTTAGGGTGAGTTGAGGGAATGTTTAAATAGGTTTCTTATCGTTCAAAGCATCAATCACAGCTGGAAAAAAAGATGATCAAACCTTACGGAAAAATCCGGCGTCATTTTTTTAACGATCCATTACAGCCGGACTCGCTTGCAGCGTAAAGCTGTCCGTTACCATGACTTTGACTCTTTTCTTTTTTTTTTTTTAGAAAACCTACATAAAAATGAGAAAATATGTTAGAAAATTCAGGAAAGATAAATAACTAAACATTAACAGATAAAACATAGGAAAACAAATAAAATAGTCAAAATTTGGTGTCTACATCTGGGTTGAAGTTGTCTTCATGAAAGTTGTAGCTTGTTCTCTTATAACTTAAAGCAGCGGCACCTCGTGCGCTCAAATCAGACACTTGTAGCCAGATATGGGCAATGGTACACGGGTGTCAAAACTATTTTCACCTTCAGTAATGTGTTTTCCGTTTTCCACGTTGTCATTGTCGTTTTCGTCTAGCATCAGCGTACTTATGCTTCTTTTGCTATTTTAAGTGTTTATAAGCATTTATGAGCTTAGTTCATTGGGCATAAGCATGCTCGCGTCGGTTCACTTTTGAAATGGTTTTCTTCAATCTTACGACAAGATTAGCGCTTTAAATAGAAAACAAAAGGGTTGATGGTTTGATTTGCATGTTCAGGTGAGTCAGGTGGGCGTTAATGGCGTGTTTAACTTCGGTATTATCTTACTTACGCTCAACTATTGGTGAGTGTTCAAAGTGCATGTTGTTTTCGCCACCATACGGATATATTCTGATTTGATGAATTTCATTTAGCGAAGCATGCTTGTTTGACTTGAGTGGCGTGTACTTTACGCTTCCAGCGCTGTTTGAACTTACTTGCGAATTGAAATAAGTAAAATGCTTATGCGTGTGCTTGTTCTTGACATGTTAGAACCAAGCGGTTGTATGCAGCACTCGAGAGAGGGAGGTACCCTCTCCTCCCGTTTGGAGTCGGTTGTTGATTAAGTCGATTGAGGCGTAGTCGTCGACTCATTTACCAAGCGGTATGTATGTCTCACGCTCTCATGGGCGGAGGTGCCGCTAAATCATCCGACTTGGTTTAATGATATTACTATTTTGTGGCGGGCAGACTGATACGGGGTGTAAGTAGGCGGGTGAGTAAAGTGAATTTATGCGATTACGTGAGGTAGTGGTTCAATGGTGTCGGTTTCCATAAAGTCGGTTGAAGAAGACCTTGATGATGGAGGCGGACAAGTTGTATCACTTTTCTAGTGATATTTTATACATACAATATGTATTTTTACTGTTTTATTTTCTGTTATTGTTTTGTTAAAGTGTGTTAACTGCTTTATCTTGCTTGTGCATGAATTCTTAGCCTGTTGAGCCTTTGCTCACCCATAAACTTTGTTTTTCCTTAGCAATTCGGAAGGGTGCGGCAATCGAGGACTCTAGTTTTGTGGATTTCCTATTCCTTTTGTATAAGTTGGAAGATAATGGATGCCTTAGATGGTTTGTAGTATTTTGAGTTGTTTCCAGTAACTTCGATGTGTTTTAGAGATTGTAATTTATAAGAATTTGTCGGTTTCTTTTATGGTTTTATGGTTATATCTTTTTGAGTCTGGCGAGGCTGAAGTAGGCGAAGGTCCGCCGACCCTCTACGAAGGTTTGCCTTTGGGGAAGGTGGGGCTGTCACAGAAGGGTCCTATATTACTATTGCTATTTGGCCCAACAAAATTTGGTAGTCGGTCTTTTCATGATGTTTTTCCCAAGGGAGCTAAGTGTAAATCGACATCTTTCTTAAATCTTCTCTTGATCCAAGTCCATCCGCCTTTCTCTAATAATAGTTGACATAACAAGCAGCATCCTACGTTATTAATAACAATCCACAATTTCAGCAGGAAGAAAAAGAAAGAAAGAAAGAAAGAAAGAAAATTATCCTCTACATTTTTTGTCTTAAGATTCACTAATCTTAGGCTAATTAGATCAAGACTATTAGGGGGTGCTTGATAAATAGATTTCAACCCTCATTGTAGGTTTCATATTCAATTATACCCATATATAATATTTGTTTGGGATCAATGAAAACAAATTGATGGGAATGATAGGTCTCTTCTATGGGTAATCATCTTAATTACCATTTTATACTCATTAAATATAAAAATAAGAAAACCAAATGCTACAGTCTCAATGAATTGGAAAAAAAAGAAAAGAAAAAAGAAATAATGAAAAAGAAAAATAATAACTGTAAAATTCATTCCACATTAACAAACACACTATAGGTTTTTATCAAAATCCATTATTATTGATTATTCTATGATACCGATAGTGACAGTAATTATAAAATTTGAACCAAACAGCTCCTTGAAATTATCGAGTTGAGTATGCTCGGAAGTTTTTATCCACTCAAATTTAGGAGTTATAACCCATATCCATATTGTTTCATTTGGTGAAGAATAAAATTATTCTATTATTTAGTTTAAATGCTTGGTCTTTTTCATGTTGCTTATCACAAATTTAGAATATTTAACTCTCAGTATTATTAACAACTATGTTCTAAGTTTAGATAAACTCAATTCAGATAATAAGTCAGGATTAACGCTCTAAAAGGCAAAAGTGTTAAGTGGGGCATTCTATGTCCACCCAAATGGCGCAATAGTCCTGAGGTGCCCCACAAATTTTGATATTTTAAATATATAAAAAATAAGATATACAATAATATGATAAAATTAAAATATTCATAAATATATTTGAGTGTTTATATTTATATATATACATAATTTACTAATAAACACAGAAGAATTGATAAAACTAAGAAAGATTACAAAAATATTAGTGTTGGTCTATCAAGTAAATTCATAACATAGCTCTAACCTATACATTTATCATCTAGAATCATGTTAGTAAAATAAAAAAAATTATATTTTGGAATCAAGGAAAAGGGGAACTATATATATATATATATATATATATAATGAAGTCATAGATGCTTTTATTTTGTATCTTTTCTGAAATATTTCCAAAAAGAATTTAAATAGAATTATTCTTCAAAATTATTAAATAATTATAAAGATAGGAAACAAAAATAATTAGGAAGATAAAATAGTAAAATCAAAATTTAAAAATAAAAAAGTTAAAAAAAAAGACCCAAATGTCCAACTCCTAAACACCTGGAGTCGGGGCAAAAGCCCTAAAACACTAATGCCCCATTTGACTGGTCAGGGACAATTTAGAAAGGGATAATTTCAGAAACCTCCCCTGAGGTTTAAGGTAATATCACTTGGTACCTCTCAACTTTGAGAAATCTCATCTACCTCCCTTATTTTTAACTTTTTGTAACATTGCTAACCCATTTCAAAAAATATTATTAAAAAACTCATATTTGGAGAGAGCAAATGTTTTCATGCCAAAATTGCCCTTATGTTATCTATTGTTTTCAAGAGTGAAGATATATTTTAAAAACTTGAAAATAAAGACAAACAGAGTGAAAATATAATTGTAATAGAATAAATTATATAAGTAAGTGTTTTTAAGTTATAAAAGATTATTATTTAAAAGTATGTTTAAGATGCTTCAAGTTGGAAAATGTGAGGACCCGAAAAATTATTTTATTTGACCTATTTATTTAATTAGTTATTTATTTTCACTGAATAATTATTTTAGATCGTTTTAATTGCAAATACGCCATACGTTACCTCCTTTTATTTGAAAACGATGTTTAACCATCAAATTAATTTATAAAATTATAAAATTTCATATTTTCATAAAATTATTTCATTAAAATTAGTTTGAATTATTTGAATGTCGTTTATCAATTGTAATGGCCCGAGAAGTTTTAAGATGCATTTTGTACATTTAAACTATGTTTTCAATTTAAACAGCTTGTTTGAATGTTTAAATTTCTTTGGACCTAGGATCGACTATTAGGCGTAAGTTTTGAATGTTAGAGTGCGTGTTGGAATATATAAGCGAGAGAAACCAGGATACGTATTGGTTATGTGAATTTACCTCGGCCAGCGACAAAAAAAGTGGCAGTCAATTACCCAACTTCCTCATTTCTTCCATTTTCACAAAGGCCCAAAGTCAACACAATCCCTTTCTTTCTTCTCCTTAAAACTTCGGTTCTTCTCTCTTCCTTTCTTCCCCAAATTTCATCAAACAGCCGCCCCCTCTTCATCTCTTCCCATTGCTGCTTGCTCTCTAAAATCACCAACACAAAACCCCCATGGTTGCAATCAAAAGCTTGAGGTTGCTAGTTTCTTGGTGGAAGTTTGGTCCAGCTAGGAAGAGGAGAATCTGATTGTTGAGCTTGAGGATTGGGGTCTTGTGTGAGCTATTTCATCTTCCATTCATTGAGCTTCTTGATTGAATTGAGGTAAAACTTGCTAACTTGGCTCATTTGTTTCATTTCCTAGAATAAGAGAGCTTGTAGCTCTTTGTCTTAGATTTTATTGTTGATTGGTTGAAGGTGGGCTCTATGAAATCCCACCCTATATGAACTTGGGGCTGTTGATGAACTTATGTGTGTGTGTGAGGTGTTTATTGTGGTGATTTGTTGCTAAAATGAAAGAGGGAAGAGAAGAGGAGAAACCGAGAGGAAGGAAAGGCTTGCTGCCCTGTTTTTGGTTGCTTTGATCGCAGCCTTTTCATGCGAATTTTTAGCTGAAATTAGGTGGAAAAGTAGCTTACATACTGAGGTTGTTGCCTTGGTGTCTTTCTAGTATCATTTCGTTGCTCAACTAATGTCTCAAAGTTGTTCTTCGAAACTGGAATTTCCGGAAAACAGGGTTGGTTTTCCAGCCTACTTACAACTATTGTAACTTGGTGTAGGAAGGTCCAAATTGAGTTCCGTTTATTGCGTTTGAAACTAGAATACAAGATATTTTAACAGTATAAATTTCAAGGTCTAGTTTAATTTCTGTGAATTTTGGTGAATTTTCAAAATGGACTGAAAATCAAGACTGATAAGCTTTGTTTTCACTGTGACAGCAGGTTTAAGTTGAAATTTGATTGGTTTTCAATTTGAATCTTCTATGAGTGTCTTCTTGAGAGTTTTAGTTCATCGAGTCTATTTTTCAACGGTATAAGATTTGTAATTTTTGGACTTATAGAACTAAAGTTATGATTTTCCAAACAACACTGCTCAAAACTGAAAATTCTTCCATGGGAGCTTAAAATCTAGAATGTGAGTGTTCAAAACTGCCACTTATCTTTTGGGGTTATTTTGCCCTGTTTTAACACCATTATGTTGGGGTACTCACTGCTAAGATGATGGTCTAGATGAGGGCTAGACTCATTGCAAAAATGAGCATTTTTGGTGCATTAAAATGTTTAACGAAAGCATGTGAAAATTTAGGAACTAAATCTGGAATTTTGCTTTTCACACAGGCGCTAAACTATGGCCCTATTTTTGAAACATTTTGATTCAAGTTTTTGCTATCATTTTGCTTCCATTTGATAAAGGAATGTTGCTAGAACTTTTGAATCAATTTTTGAGTGATTTGGGGGCTTGACATTTATGTTAGAGCCGGAACAGCCAAGAAACATTAGCCCAGTTCCTGCCGGGGAATCACTCTAGTTCTACGTATGACTTCACAAGGGGGATCTAGGGGATTACCTTAATCCACAGATGGTGTCTCTGATTTGTTGAGAAGGCTGAAAAAACCCCGAGCAGCAGTCCAGACGTCCTGCCTCTACTGTAATCCACGCGAGAGTGCCTTTGGATCACTCTTGATGCCTACGATCTGTATGTGTGTGTGTGAGTGAAGGAGGTGCTAGCCTTGCTTCTAACTCACGAGTCTCTTTTCTCTCAGATATTTTACGGAGAACTTTTCTACGTGTTACGACTATCGAATGAATAACTCTCTTTTTTTTTTTTTTCCTATCGTAGTGGTAGTTGATGCTTATTGATGGGGAGAGAGAGGAGAGAGAGAGAAGAGAAAGCGGAAGGATAGAGTGCAGTGGTTTGATTCAAAATCAAACCAGTAACTATCTGATGAGACTCTATCCTTTTACGTTATCGGCGGAATAAAGGATAACACTTTTATCCTATCTGGATGACCCCAAGATTTATTATCTTTATAATTAAACCCAGTATTTATTTCCAAGTCCCTACTTGGACACACAATTTAATCGAGGAACCAATCTACATGCGTGTGATCCAATGGGTCCCAAATACAGCGGTAATAGTATGAATTATAATTCTTAAAAAATTAGATAAAATAAACACTTTTATTTTATCATTAATTACAATAATTATTCATAATATAAATTGTGGCGGTGTCTAGCAACACATCACACCACCGGTATTGACCGAATTGATCAAGGAATTCCGACTAACCTTTCATGGAAAATTACCATGTAATTATTATCCTTTCACCATTGATATCAATTAGTCGGGAATAAGGAACAAGTTGCCAATTCCCTTAATGACTAATTAATTTTCTAGTTCGGAATTAACCTTAGATTAGATTAACTTGAAGACACTCTTCAATTAACCTAATGTAGTCATTACTAAGGTTACATTCCAACTAGTACTTTGGATATCGGCTCCAGTCGGAATTTGGTGAATCCTCTCTTGATCACTCACTATCTTTCCATGCTTCACACTACCCCAATCTCTATTCTTTTAAGTCACTCACGGTGAGTAACAAAAGCAGAATCAAAAGTAGTGATTCACGCTCAAGATCTTGTGGTGGTCTCAAGTCTAGGATCACATACAATTTTTCATAAGAGATTCAACCATTGGCACTAGATATCTGTCTGGGTGTGGATCACTCAATGAATGGTACTCTACAATTCATCTACACATTAGCCTAAGTATCCCATTTACCATGGTTGATGAGAACAACCACTACTTACACTAAGTAGGAGCTAGCATTACTAGTCATCGTATTAATGATGTCCGTCTCATTAATACTTGACTAGGAAATTTAAGAATATTTATTATAAATGTGATTGATATCTCATTAGTCAACAAATCTTGTGACTACCATCACATTAATAAATATTCTAAGGACTTTATCAGTTATATCAAATATTAAACAGATAAAATTGGAAATTCATAAAATACAAAACTTTAATTAGAAATGTATTTAAACAACATAATTTGTTTTAGGGCATACATTCCAACAATTTAAGCTTTGGATTGATAATTTTCCCCACAAAATTCTTCTCAAAAGATGTTGCAAAAGTGGTTTCAAAAGAGAGCAAAAATCTGAAAAATTTTGAGAAAACCTGCTGTCCGAAAATGAGGAATTGTTTTAACAAAATTTTGGTTGAAATCTTTCACCAATTTGGCCCTATTTATATCAAGAAAGGTCAACACTATCTTTGACTTGGTGAGTGTCCAAGTGCATGTTATTAATGCTTTAATTAATGTAAATGATTTGAAAAGCATGATTGTATGCCTAGGTGAGCGTGTACTCTATCCACCTCATATAATTGAGTACTTTAAGTGAGTTCCACTTGCTTGAATTGTTGATTGTTTGATCGCTTGAACAATTGTTACTTGAATGACAACTGCTTGAATTGCTTGTTCTTGCCATTGAAAAGTGTGGGGGCATAAACCCCATTGGGGAACCTTTCACTTGACCCAGCTAGGGGGCTTGGTCGAGTTGGTGAACCATGGGTTTTAAAATGTTATGTCGGTTGGAGTCGCTTCGCGATCAAGGTATACCCAAGTATTATCAACTTTATATATTTTGACGAGCGGGCCCGGTACAAGGGGTGTAAGTAGACGGGTGAGGGTTTCAAGTGGTGTCTACTGAATTGAGGTATTTTTGAAAACATAAAAGTAATTTTCTTTATTATAGAATATTTTTGGATGAATTTAGAAATTTGTAAATTGTTTAGAATTTTTTTAATGTCCTAACATTCTGTCTAAATTGATGGCGTATTAAAAGAGAAAGATAAATTATTAACAATGCATTTAGGAATTTATTTGAGGTATTTTCAAAGTGTAAAATGTTCTAATTGTTACTTTTTTTTTTCATTTCTTGAATCATTCAAAAATTATAAAAGACCTTTCAACCTAATTACTGCATTGTAATTCTTAAGGATTTAACTTGGTTTGTTATGAAAGCTAAAGGTTCACAAGAAAAGGGTACTTTGGGAATAGAAATATTTTATCTCACCCAAAATGAATTTTTAAATGATATTTTCTGAAATGGGGTGATAAAGTTACAAAAAGTTAAAAATAAGGGAGGCATGTGAGTTTTTTCAAAATTTAAGGGAACCAAGTGATATTACTACAAACCTCAAGGGAGGTTTCTGAAATTATCCATTTAGAAATGCATGCCCCAGGCCCCGCCCTGAATATGCTTTTAAAACACTGGTCATGATTACACTGTGAGTTTTATCAAATTTACTCTAAAGCTGGATATTAATCAGGTCAGTATCATCTTATTAATTCAAGTTAGTTCTGCAACACTTGGCCGAGTTTGCACTTTTAAAATAGGAATAAAACCGAGTTGGG
Source organism: Gardenia jasminoides (assembly GCA_013103745.1). Classification (NCBI taxonomy): domain Eukaryota; kingdom Viridiplantae; phylum Streptophyta; class Magnoliopsida; order Gentianales; family Rubiaceae; genus Gardenia; species Gardenia jasminoides. The sequence goes on from CM023104.1 coordinate 18,890,571, forward strand.
TTTGGGAGGGGAGCGTAGTAATTTCTTGGTCTTAATTTTTTATTTTTTACTCTAAAAATTCCTTTTTCTTTCCGCGTATTCTATACAAGCAACACTAGTTTATGAAGCAAAATAAGATTCTTTAATTTATGGGGAATAATTCTAAGCACTAATATTGGATTCTTAATGTGAGGCCTCGATTTTTTTCCCAAGTTTTTGGAAAATATTAAATAATGTTAATTATAGTGATTATTGTTTGCCAAGGTGTTTATATGGTTTGTTTTCCTTCTTAAAGTATTTTGTTTTAACTATGTTACAAGTCTAAACACCCTAATTTGACCTTTAAACCCTTGTTTGCTTTGAAAACCCTAATTTTCGATAAAACCCTAATTTGAGTGTAAAAAACCCTAGTTTGATTTCGTAAAACCCTAGTTTTGAAAATGAATTTAAGTTTTACGTTTAATTACGGGTTTGTGATCTCTTTGATTTTATGTGTGTTAATGCATGATTAGGAGGAGGGATTACGATTCCTGGGTGATTAGTGGCCTAAGTAAGTGTGATTAAGCTTTGATAGGCTAGGTTAAATTGAGTACCTATGGACTAATTTGATAGGAAAAGAAATCATGTGGGCAAGAGTGGAAAATAGCCTAAGTTGTTGGGTTGAATTGGCATGACAATTTTGACCAACCTTTGACTACACTAAATATCTACATGGTCTCATCTCTTAGCCATTTTATAGCAACAGGAGCCGAGCCGGCAGGAAGAAAAGAAGAAGGGGAAAAACCGTGGGAAAAGAAGGAAAAGAAGAAAGAGAGGAAAAAAAAAGAGAAAAACAAGAGAAATCTTGTGTTCCAACCATCAATTTTGAAGTTGAGCTAGGAGGGTAAGTGGACTGGCAGGGAGCTTGCAATTGCATCAGAACATAAACCAAGAGGTATTTTTCTTCTTATATGTAAGCTGGAATTTTGATGAAATTATGAAATTGTTGGATTTTGTGGTTCTTTTGGCTTGATTCATGCTTATACTTAGATTATGGGATGATTCTACGGATTATATTGGTTGATTTCGATGTATTTATGCCTAGCCATGATTTTGAGTTAGGGTTAGGGTTAGGGTTTTGATTTCAAATTCTAATGTTAGAAGTTAATGCTTGGATTGTTGGTTAACTAGCATGTTGGTTTAAGTTGTTGTGTGGGCTCTTGAATTCCCACTAGCATGTTGATTTAAGTTGTTGTGTGGGCTCTTGGATTCCCACTAGCAAGCTCATGATGTATGGTGTGTGATTATATGGAATTGGTTGATTGAAATGGACACATAAACCCCAAAGAGGAAACCCTTGAGGAGGAATTTGGGCGAATTTTTCTATTTTGTTTAATTTCTTGGACTGTTATATGTGTGTGTTTGTGTGTGTCGAGGGCAATATGGGATGTGTAAGGGCTGTATTTGCATGTTGGTTATCGCATTTGAGTCAATGGATTTGCATGCGTGCGATTTGGTTGCATTTGGGCGTAAAACAGAAAAACAGGGTTGACCGGGCAGCAAATTTGGCTTCATTTTTCGTGTCGATCCTTTGTGATTTTTCTTTTGGCCAAAACGTGAAAGTTATATCTCTTCGTTCTAGCTTTCCAACGCATCTGGAATTTCTTGATTTCGATTTGTGAACGCTGAGTTATGATCGTTTGAATCGAGCCTGTCGAGAATTCTGACATTAAAATTTCTGGAACTGTTTCCGCATTTTTGACATAGAAAGAGTGAATCTGGGCAGAAGTTGTCTCATGAAAGTTATAGTTTGTTCTCTTAGCTTCGAAACGGCACCTCGTGCACTTCAATCCGACACTCGTACCATGAGTTATGATCAAAATAGCTCAAGGTGTCAAATCTGCCTTTCACACCTTCTAGTGTGTGTTTTCCGTTTTGAATCTTATCTCATCCTTTTTTCATTTAACGCCCATGCATGTGCTCCTTTTGCTATTTTAAGTGTTTATAAATGTTTCTCGAGAGTTTTAGCATTGAGTATATGCATGTCGCATCATTTCACGTTTGAAAATGGATTTTCATATCTCAGGTGATCGCGTGGACACCGAGGCGCTGTATGACCTCCTGAATTTTCTCGCTTGCTCGGTTATTTGGTGAGTGTCAAGTGCATGATTTGTTGACTTTTGACCTGTTACCTGTTTAAATTGATCGTAGTATTAAACTTGTCGGTGCGTGTACTTTATCTCGTCAGACCTCTCTTACTGACGACTTGCTTGCTTATACTTGTTGCGGCAGAAATGACTTGCTTGACCTATACTTGTACTTGTTTGATGATTGAGCGTTGTCTCATCATCTTACTTACTATTTAAACCTGTTGGGGCCTTAAAACCTCATTGATAAACCTTTTACCTCGGTAGGCAGGGCTTGGCGAGGATTGGTAAATCATGGGTCTTTACATATTTTCGTGGGTTGGAGTCATTTTAGCCGGAGACTACCTGGTATACTCAAGTATTACCAAATTTTCTATTTTGACGGGCGGTGGGGCGGGTGTGGGCGGAGATGGTTGACAAGTGGAGCTCTACATGGATAAAAAGTTGTGGTGTCAACTATTTGGAATATGTAAATCAAGATAAATACGTGGAACTTGGCTCACGTAGTATCCTTTATTTAATGTGTAATTAAATACTTTATGTATTTGTATTCTTAACGTTCAAAGTTTTTGGTTACTCATCTTGTTTAATAAAGGTGTAGCCAATTTTCTTGAGCCTGCATGTTTGCATGTTTTCTTGGTTTCAACGGCGTTAGCTCATTGTTTTCCTTTAATAGGTTTCGAGATAACTTGGCTGCCGTCAGGGAAACTAGTGACACTAATAGGATTTCCTCGCTTTTGTATAAGATTGAAATTATATAGATGCATTTGATGGTTTATGGTAATTTGGCGAGTTTGAGTTGTATGTTGATTTTAGTAATGTTATTATTACGTGTGGTTTGGATTGAAATGGTTAATTACGTTCATTTTGTAGGGTTTAGTCATTCATTGAGTGAGTCAGGAGAGTTAGGCGGATGGTCCGCCGAACCCTTTGGTTCGCTCTAGGGGGAGGTGGGCTGTCACACTTAAGGACCGCTCAACTAATAGAATGAACATTTTTTGTTATCTGTAAGAGCAAAGAACAGACCTGCCGAACTGACCTTGACCACGTACTTTGGCATGAACCGGACTAGGTTAGACCTACAAGAATAGAGCGGGATTGATCCTCGGAATAGCTCCGACGCTCAAGAGGAGCAGGAGAGAGAGAAGCGGTAAGTTATGTCATACCTTTGAATGGTGTTTTACCTGGGTATTTATAGGGAATAGTAGATAAGCCCCCAAGAGTTGTAGTTAACCTCAAATGTTAGTTGAATAGGGATAAGGCTTATCTCTTGGTTTAGAAGGATAAGGCCAGGCAAGAGTTCCTGTCTATCTGAACGTCTTGCCTGACTCGCTAGGGAGCTAGTTTGGCCAGTCCTGCCAGCTTGGCCAGACCTGGTCAGCTCGGCCTCCTGGCCAAACAGCTTGATCGCGGTGCCAGGTGTACGGCTACTCTTCATAACTCCTTCACCCTCCTCTATAAAATGAGATTGCGATTGGATTGAAGTGAATGCAGATTAATCTATTTAATCCTAAAAGAATTAGGGTATGACATTGATCACAAGCATATAAACGAACATTAAAGAGCAGTGCACAAGCACACACCTATTTATCCAAGCACTAAATGTCTTGGAAAATTTGTTGACTTGCATTGAAATTAATTCTAACATAATCAAATACATTTCAGATTTTATGCTTTTAGACAATTATATTTACATATTAAAACCAAATGATGTGCTGATGATTGTTTAAGATATAAAGTGTTTCTATAAGAAACTGTTAACATATATTTTTCTTTTTTTGGTACTATATACAATTATCATATACATACATACATACATTCACACACACACACACACACAATAAAACAATATTAATTCCTTGTATAATAGGTTACTGACTTGGCTATTCCCATATTTTACCAAGTGGAAGTTCTATTTTTTCACCACATGGCAACAATTTTTGTATTTGTTAATGTATTTTGATGAATTTTATTCTTTTTTTTTTGGTAACAATTAACTTATGGTTTTTTTTTTCACATCATTATTCATAGTAAATTTCAATCAATTATCAATTATATACATTATATACATTTGTATTAATTTTGCCTTTATTTCTTTTTCCAATCAACTCATAGCTTTCCTTTTTTAGTTCTCTCTAATCGCGTTCTCTATCCATATTATAGGCTTGATCATTTAGTACCATTATCAATTTTATTTTGTTTTAATGAGAAAATTGTTAAATATGGATTATTTAATAGGTTCTGACACTTTTTTCCTTCTTAACAAAGATATTTCACCAAACATATGTAGGGGTCTATATTGGTTTCTAAATTAATTTCAGGGAATTTTGGTTACATTTTTTATTATCCAATTCTCATTTTATTTAGATTTTATATTGCATATCCTTTTCAACATTTGGCTGATTTTAATTTTGCTAGATAGCATATCTTGTTTGATTCTCAAATTCTTTTTGAATACTATGTGAAAAAAATATTTTACATATTAAAAAAAATATTTAGATTTTCAAAATCTATATTGCAATTTCTAATTGTACAACTCAACGCAAAATGATCTGTGCTAATGTAGAGAAAAGAAACTGCTTTCTTCAATAATATAAAGTTTGTCAATACCTTTGCAAGAAGTGAGAATTGCAGATACATTTTCATTCTATAATTTGCAGCATTCACAATGACAATGTCATAGCCAGTTTTCTCCACTACCATCTCAGGTCATTCTTTTAATCCAAGATCAAGAGAATTGACTAAAAATTTTGATAATTTATAATTTTATACAAATATTGCTATAAAATTAAAAATTCTTCCTATGGCAGCCTTCTACAAAACATGAACCGTATGTTTTATTGGAAATTGCACCTTGTGAGAGTCATGAGTGTTTGGAATTTCTAGGACAATTTAATCTTCTTAGTTGTTGACAAATGAATCATAATAAAAAATCAAGTTATAGACTTTGATTTGAAAGATCCGTGGCTAATAGCTATGACCAGGTTCTAGGCTTCATCAAAGAAAAAGTTGCAAACAAAATCTAGGGTTGGAAGGGCAAGATGCTTAGTCAAGGTGGAAAGGAGATTTTGCTCAAATCAGTTGCTATGGAAATGCCTTCCTATGCAATGTCTTTATTCAAGCTTCCGATGGGAATTTGTAAAAATTTGAGCTCTGCAATGGCACAATTTTGGTGGGGTGGAGACAAAGATGGAAAGAAGATTCATTTGATGAGTTGGGATAAATTATCAATGGTAAAAGGAAAGGGTGGAATGGGTTTCAGAGACATTCACTGGTTTAATTTAGCTTTGTTAGCTAAACAAATTTGGAGGATTCTCACTAAACCAAACTTGCTCATATGTAAGGTACTAAAGGCAAAATACTTCCCAAACCCATGAGTTCGTAAAGCTCACAAAATAGCAAATGCTTCTTGGCTTTGGAAGAGTTTGATGTTAGCAGCTCCAATGATTGAAAGAGGGACAAGGACAAATGTTGGTGATGGAAAAAGCATAGATATATGGTCGGATAGGTGGTTCCCAAAGGCAAGCTCAAGGAGAGTGACAACTGTGCAACCAGAACCTTGTGAGTACACCAAGGTGAATCAGCTCATACATAAGCACAATGGAAGAAGGACTTGATAGTCAAGCTGTTTAACAAAGTAGACAGTAAACATATCATGAGTATACCATTGAGCATATACGAAGGAAAAGACAGGAAGAGATGGATCAATACAAAAGCTGGCATCTATACAGTGAAGTCTGGATACGACTACATGAAGTCAAATAGTGATGCAACAGGGAAAAAGAGTGGCAATAAGGGAAGCTCTAGTAGAGGAGGACCACAGTCCAAAGTATGGAGCAAGTTATGGGGACTAAATATCAAATTCAAAATCAAGCACTTTGTGTGGAAATGTTTGAATCAGATCATTCCAACCAATGAAGCAATCTTTAGACAAACAAATAAGGGCAGTCCCACGTGTACGAGATGCGGAGAGGAAGCAGAAATAGTTGAGCATATGCTCTTTCACTGCAGGAAAGTGCAAGAAATCTGGAAAGTGTTTCCAATTCAATGGGAGGGGCTGAAAGATGAGACAAGCAGCATCTGGGATTGGTGGTCAAATCTCCAAGAAGCGAAAAGCAGAACAGAAGGCAGGGTCCATATAACCTTGACAGCCAACCTGATGTGGAACATTTGGAAGCACAGAAACAAGAAGAACTTCAACTCAAATACTCAACCAAGCATCTGGATTGCTACAAAGATAGTGAATGAATGGATGGAATTCAAGGAAGCTCACAAAGTTGATGGCCATGCAAATGATGTTAGTGAGGAAAACCGGATAGTTGGGAATCCTGAAGTCCTGAACGATCCAATCAGAGTCCATATTTTTACTGATGCAGCTACATATAAAAGGAAAAAAAGGGCTAGACGGGGAGTTGTGGTATGGTCACTTGACAGGAAATTGAAAGCTACCTGAGCTATCCTTGTGGAGCATTGTCCAGAGGCAGCGTTAGCTGAGGCTTTGGCAATAAGAGCTGCCCTTCATCTAGCTTTAGAGCTGAAGTTGGCCTTGATAAATGTTTTATCGGATGGCAAAGTAGTAATAGATGCAATCAACAAGCAAGCAGAGGATGAATCTTGACTTTCTATAATCACTAGTGACATTAGAAAGTTAAAAGATTTCTTTTGGAACTTCCATTTTACTTTTGTTAGTAGGATTGAAGACTCTATTAGTCATAGCCTGGCAAAATTTGCCACTAAATTGATCAAGGATGTTAAGTGGGAAAACTCTTTCCTCCTATGGCTTGCTGATAAGTCACAGTAATATCATAGGGTAGTTACCCTTTGTAATCTGTAAAGATCTTGTAGTAATTACAATATATATGTATATAAAAAGCAACAGTTTAGACCAAAAAAAAAAAAAAGAAGCTATGAGCATTTGCTAAGGAAAGGAAACTATTGCCCTCAAGAAGTGGTTAGAACATGCTAATGTGCTACGACATTTTATGAGATTTATTATTATTATTAATATTTTTTCTGGGTGAAACCAAGTCAAGACTGGGAGCTGTAATGGATCTAATGTTGTTGGAAATAGCGGACCTGTGTGTGGACATTGAAAAGTTAAAATTTTAATTGAATGAGAAAAAAAATTAAATTGTCTTGACTAATTGATCTAAATGGGTTGTTCAAGTCAAGCTTAGTTATTTTCATAATTGGGTAGACAGGCTACATTAAATTTTGGTCCATGTCAATGGTCTAATCCAGTAGTCTGTATTTATGAATGGATTTTTTAATTCACGAGTACCTCATTTGGGTAGAAAAACCGGTGATTAGTGTGTCCCTTTTTCCAAACTAGATAAAAAGGTTGCAAGAACAATGTGCTGCGACCAACTGAGCAAGTCACCAAAAGGCTTTTAAGTCCTCGAGATTGCATAAAATATTTATATTTTTGATGCCAATGTCCTCGGAGTTTGACAAGATCTTTAAATAGTGTGAGAAATCATGCCACTTAGACATAAATACATCTCCGAATTTGCACTTGCTTGAACTCGTTACATGCTTGAATTGAACGTATTATTGGACTTGTCCAGGCGGACGTTTACTTTATCTCGTCCGACCTCTCTTACTTGACTTGAACTTGCTCGCTTGTACTTGTTATGACTTGCTCTTGTACTCAAACATGCTTTTAATTCGGGAGCACTGAGCGGTAGTATGTACCATACCTTATTCGGGTGGGAGGTGCCTCTCATCCTGACTCAGTGTTATGATCGATTCTAAGTCGATTGGAGCGTTGTCTCATCGACCAACCATGCTTGTGGGGACTCCCTAACCCATTGGCTAACCTTGTAACTCGAGCCAGCAAGGGCTTGGTCGAGGAGCTTGGTGAATCATGGGAAATTTTGTAGTTTGATCTTTTGAGATCTTGCTTGGTATATTCGAATAGTATTACCATCTCGTACTTGTTTGGTTCCGGAGCCGAGAATGTGACAGGGTGGTTGGAGGAAGTAAGTGGAGTTCTACGGACATATTACTACTTAAGTTGACGGAGGGTTAACCAAAGATGACTTGAACCGGCTTGGATGTAGAAACAACTCCTGTGAGCTCCTGTATCCTTTCTTTTTGTGTTTTACTTCCAACTTGCTCACTTATGTGATAATCTTGAGCTTTGCTATCATCTTGGCTCAAGCTCAAAGCTTTAGTGAAGAACCTTGTGGAGGGAAGATCTTGGTGGTTAAGGCTAAGACTCTTGGTGTTTTGCTAGCTACTTGGTGAAGGTAATCCCTTAAAGTTTTCATCTTTGTTCCATCTTTTAAACTTCCAAGCATGAAACTAGGTTTGGGTTGTTGAAGGGTTGCTAGAACCTTGACATTAGGTAGTAGACTTGAGGATCTTTCTATTGCTTTCTTGTTTTCTTGACATGATATTAGGTAGAGGCATTGTAACATCCCGTATTTTTACCAATGGTATTTCAAGTGTTACAAGCTTTGGTTTACTCGAAAACCCTAATTTTGGATTATATTTTATGACCTTGATTGGTTAAGGTAGTGAGAGTTGCGCGAAGGTGATTAAAATCCTTGGGTGATTAGTAGTTTCAGTAGGTGAGATTATGCATTAGTGGACTTAATTGCTGGGAAATGAAATCACTTGGGGCCAAGGTAAAAGATCATTGAAGTTGCTAGGTTGAAAGTTGTGGCTTGACGTAGTTGACTAAGTGACAATTGGCAAGACTTGAACAAAACTTACCCATTTAAGCTAAGTGAAATAACCCTTCAAGGGTGTCAGTTGGGCAGCCACAATAGGGGAGAAGAAACCGTGAGCCAAAGGGGAGAAAAGAAAGGAAAGAAAAGAGAGAAAAAAAGAGAGAAATAACACTAAAAACTCTAGTTTTGAATTAAGCCAAACTAGTGAGGAATCAATTGGAGAGATCATCTAGTGAGTTCATCTTCAACTTTCAAGCTTGGAGGAAGTAGGATCAAGCAATCTTGAAGGACTTCTCTCTAGCTTTGTTTCAAGGTAAACTTTCTTTAAAAACCCTAGCTTGATGATGTTAAATTGAAGGTTATGGAGTGTTTAGTTGGTGTTTGAGAGTTTTAGAAGTCTAAACCAAGGCTTGCTTGGAAGAATTTCTAGTAGTAGCATCATTAAAAGTGGTTTGGAATTATGTCTATGAAGTGTTTGATGAAATTCCTAAGAGTCTTAGGATAAGATTTGTGTTAAGTTCCTTTGATAAACATGCATAATCTCCACTTTAGAATATGATTATGACAAGTTTTAGTAAGTTGTGTGCATGTGTAATTTGGAAGTTGGAATTGGAAGAGAACTAGACTACTTTTGCACTCTTGCTGGCCGAATGTTCTAGCTAGGAAAACTAGCTTTGTTCCCTCATATTGAATGTTTTTTTTGGTGCATTTGTGCTTGGAATACTTGGAAGTATGTTGAGGTTTATGGGGTTGCAGCATTTGAATGGTTTTGTGATCGTTTAGCTAGTGCTTTAGCAAAAACTAAACCAGATTTTCTGCTCAAAGTTAAGCCTGATCAGGTTTGAATTTCAGTCACCTTGAACTACATATTTCTCTGTGATAACGGCCAAACCAGCTCTTGGTCAAAACATAAGAGTTGTATAGAATTGAGTTAAGTTTTTACTTGTAAAATTTCAGATCAATCGGAGCACTGTATCCTGAGAAATGTCCAAAATACCCCTAACTGCTCTGCTCTCCTGTTTTACCCGACAGTCACCAGTTTCAGCCAAATTGTCGGATTTTCTGGTATCAATTGGAAACGAACTAGAGTCTGATTTTTATACCATTGAAAACCCTATGAATCTAGTTTTAAACGCCACTGACGGAACTCGATTTTGATATTTCTACATTGAGTTATGGGTTTCCTCCCGAAACTGCTCCTGCTTTCCTGACGTAACCCGACAGTTTTCTTAAGTCTCTGTAATTGCCATTTTTGACTACGAAAATGCTTGAAGTGAATTTCGATGGGTCATAAAAATTGTAGATCTATGTCTTAGCTTCGAAACGGTGTAACATTCAACTCAATCCGATAAGCATAGCTCTGGTTTTGATCAAAATACCGAGAGGCATCAAAGCTGCCAAAGTTGATGTTTCTCTTTTATACTCATTCCTTCATTTTGGTTTGGTTCAAATACTTTTCTTGGTTCAAGATAACATTTTACTCACATGACACCTGACCATGCCTAGTATGCTTGTGGTCATTTCCCTGTAATTTGAGCTAAGGTCTTGTGGATTTGGAACTATGGTTTAGAGGTTAAGGTTGGACATGTTAGTGGGGTTTTAAGCTAAAGATTTCTCGTTTCTTATGGATTGGAATTTGTGAAAGTCTTGTTATTTTACTTGACCCACTGGGACTTGGATGTGCCATGAAGATTACATGTTGATTGGTGATTTATGTGGGCGAGTGTGAAACTTGGTGAGTGTTCCAACTTGTTTTAGCGAATGTTTATCGTTGGTTTAAGGAAATAAATTGTGAAATGTTTTAACTCCTATACTATTTTGGATTTATTGTTGCTTTACAAAAGAAATGTTTATCATTAAAACGACTTCTAAAGGCATTGAACTATTTGATATCCTATATTGTGGTTTATCCGAGAAACAATTTAATCTCTTAAATTGCTAATATTGAGGTGATGGTTCTAATTTGTTTAGTCTTGTTTTGAATCTGTTTAACTTATTTTCAGCTGGTTCCAATTAATCTTCAAATGAAATATTTAACTATTACTCTTTGCAAATAATATGATTTTCTACTAAATTAAACGTGTTTTAAGCTATTTACAAATGCTATGATTTACTACTGTTTTGAAATTAAATGATTTATTAAATGAGTATCAAATGATCTACTATAATTTATATATGAATTCTAAATTTCAAAGATGCTTTACCATTTACCGCATAAAATGACTTGTGAGGGGTTCTTTGAACTTTTCCCCCATATTTTAATCTTGTTTTCCAACTTATTTTCACATGTACTATTTTGCTACTACTCTTTATAAATGTAAATGTTTTCAATTAATTGTGAGTATTTTAAACCGTATTTCAAAATACTTATAAACCGATTCACTTGTTTATAAACTTATTTGTGATGTGCTTGTTTTACATATTGATTTATTAATATGCACAAGCGAAATAATTACTGTGAAATTAACTTCCATTTAACTTGCTATTACATGTGAGTATTCCTTGTATGTTATGTGAATTACATGCTTACGTGATTAATACTTGATGTTACTTGATTTCATAAGTGTTAAGTATGTGTTTTAAGGAGAGTGTGTACTTTTTTTTCGCTATCTCCTTGTTCAACATTTACTTTCTCTTGTTTGTATATTACTTGCGCGTGGTAGGCCATGTGTACTTTCCACCATTGGTGAACAAGGCTTTCCCCTTTGTTATCGGCCTATTGACGAGCGGACGGACCGGTCGGTGGGTTGGTACCAGAACCTTGTATGCGGTATACTTTCGAGTATACCACTGTGGGGATAAGGTGATGGCGGATGAGGCGGAGGATTGTTCGGGAGTTATAAGGTGAAGTGGACTAGTGAAATAGCTCCAAGTGAGCGGCATCCTTTATAACTGATTTAATGTTTATTAAGCTTGTTCTCCTAGTAGAGCCAATCAGAGCAAGTCTCTGCGCATGAGCACGATCTCAGAGTCAAAGCGACCGAGTATTGATCTCTCCTAGTTGAAAAGTGTCACTGTGAGTATACTTGATTATTTGTCAAAGTGCTCGTGTGATGAATTAAATTATTTGCAGTAAAATGTTTTCGTCTTGCAAATTTTTGGTGAAGGTACTATCTCGCGTGATTTCAAAGATTGAATATTCTAATGTTTTGAGACTCACGATAAAACAGTTAAATTCTAAAATATTTGTTTCTCAGAACCTCACTCCGAACTTTAAGCTCACCAAAAATATTTATTTTCCCTCCACGGGGAATCGAGGTGATCGGAAGCATGTGTAGTGGCCTTATTAGTAATTTTGGAGTATTTCTTGTACAATTGTAATTTTGGTTGAATTATAATTTATATTTTGGAGAACTTGGATTGTATTTACTACTGGGACATACTTGTGGATTTTAGCATTTTTGTACTTTTGGAGTTTTTAATTTGTAATTAATTGAGGTTGTGAGTCCAGTGAAAAGTTAGGCGGTCCATGGAGAACACTGGTTAGCCTTAGGGGAGGTGGGGTCATCACAGGCCTTGAGGGATTTATGAGCTTTGTGTATATATGTGATAGATCATGCTTTAATATAGATGTTTAGCTTGTTGATGAGTGCAATATATCTCTTAACTTGGATGATGATGAACTTGTGTGTTAAAGTAGGAAGAATGGCAAAAGAAAATTCTGTTTTGAAGCCTTGATGTTGGCCGAAAATTTCTAGGCAAAATTTCAGATTTTGGAGCTCTTACTATTAAAGTTTTGCCAAAATAATGGTCTTTAAGTGTATTTGGATTGATTAAACAAGTTAGCTTTTCAAAAGAAAGGAAAAGAGTGATCTTTGCAAAAGTTAAAGCTGAAAATTACCTTCTGGAACAAGGGTCCAGTTTTGGGAAAATCGGTGTATCTTGGTGTACACAACTCCAAATCGAGCCTCGTTTATTGTGTTTGAAACTAGATTCATGGGTCTATAAACCGTGTAAATGTCAGGGGTTGATTCTTTTCCTACAATTTTTGGTGAATTTTCAAACTTCTCTGGAAAACAGGATTTTTCTGCCCTGTTTTTTACTGTAGCAGTATTTTAAACGAAAAAACTGGGTAGTTTCTGTCTAGAATCTCATCAAGGTGTCTTCTACAAAGTTTTAGAACTTTAAATGAAGTTTCCAATGGTACCAACCTTGTGAATTTTGGACTTATGGAATTCAAAGTTACGATTTTCCAAAGAATTCTGTAAAAACTTAAAGTTTCTTGAACACTTTCTTTCTTGGTTTAATTTTGGTCCAAATGATATACCTAGATGTTATACTATGCATTTAGGTTGTTTTGCACTTGGAATTTCGGATTTTGGATGTGGTTTAATTGAAATTTCTACGGTTGGTAATAGTTTTTAAGAGGATTTTCGGATTGTTTTGTATAATTTTAAAGACTATGCTCACTGATTTTTTCTGAAAAACTGATTTGGAACCTATACTATACCCTATTGTGATTTCATGTATCGAATTTGGGAATTTTTGGATTAGTTTAGTGGTGTTTACCTTACCTCCCTTTCTTAACTTAAACAGTGAAAAGTTAGCGGGTTAAGTACGTTACTTGGTTGGTTGTCTACCCAAATTAGAATTTGTGTTTAAATAAAGCTTTCTACAATATTTTGCACTCAAGTTGACTACTTTTCACTCGAGGATAGTTTTGGGAAAATTTGGGAAAAAAGTAAAGTTTCTTGAATAATTTCTTTCTTGATCCAGATTTGGCAAATGAGTTGGAAAACTTATTTCCGTTGTTCTTTTAATTATTTTAGGGAGTGGTGCTGATTTGCAATTTGAGCAAAACTTGGACACCGAACCCTACTTTGTCGATGAGTTTCCAATGCATGTTATTTGCTTTAACTCAATGTTTTGTGTGAATGTGTTATATACTTGTTTTCTTGGAAATGAGATTGTTGAACCACTCACTTAGGGAGGGTATACTTTATTTCTCTCTTTTAAGTAGAGTTGGTGACATAATTGTTCTTGCATGTGTTAATACTTGTGGAGAAAGTGTTTATAAAACTACTCTTGGCGCGTCCTTGAGGTAGTTCGGTGTTAAGTGTTTTGGATTGCGGGCCCGGTAGGGGGGAGTTAGGTGGAAGGAGATGGTGGTAAAAAGTCGTCTACTTGGATTGGAAAATCGAGAGGAGTGACTACGATGAAAGCGATCGTGCGTTGTGGACTGGCTCTTGAGAGCGGTGTATCTTACTGTGTGTTATGTGTTTTCTTTACTTGATTCAAAGTTTAATTTATTTTGCTTTATGCACTGTGCGTGTTCTTTTGGAAATTCATGAGCTTAACTCACCCTTGTTCCCATTTTGTTTTGCCATGCGGTGCTTGAGAATCTAGAGTCCTGGATAGGTCTAGTATCTGCATTTGGCTTTTGTCCCGAATTTAGAAGTATGAATTGTATTTTCGTTTGGTCTTGTATGTTTCGACTCATGGGAATGTAATAGGCTTTGGTTGACTTTGGGAAATTGGGGCATCACAAGTGATTGGATACAGAATATCCAAAATTTCTATGAACTCAATGTTAAAATTTGAAAATCAATTATGTCTAAAACAACTTCAAATTAAGCAAATTCCATCCATCATAGAAGACATAAAAGTAAACTTACAATTAAGTTACATAGAAAATACTCTTAAATTTTGGGATAAAAATCAGGATTATGTAGAAATAAAACTTAAAGATGAAAATAAGATAATTAGAGTAAAGCCTATGAGATATAATCCAATTGACAAAGAATAATTTAGAATACAACTTAAAGAATTATTAGAAATACCATTAATAAGAGAGAGTAATTTTCCTCGCTCCTCCCCTGCATTTATGGTAAGAAACCATGCCAAACTAGTCAAAAATAAGCTTGGAGTTGTTGTCAAATATAAACAACTAAATAATAAAACTATATTTGATGTATACTTTCACCCACATAAAGAAACTCTTATAAATATGAGTAGACAAAAGAAAATATATTCTAAATTTGATTGTAAAAATGGTTTTTGGCAAAAAAAAATGCATATTAATAGTATTAAAATAAACTGCTTTTAATACTCCACAAGGTCAATATGAATGGCTGGCCATGCCATTTGGATTATAAAATGCTCCTCAAATATATCAAAGTAAAATGGATAAAATCTTTAAAGATTATCCTTTTCTATATGTTTATGTAGATGATATTTTAATTGCATCAGATTCAATCGAAGAACACTTAGAACATTTAAATATCTTTGCTGAATTATGTTTAAAACATGGAATAGGATTATCCGAGAAGAGAGGCAAAAATGGACAAAAAAGATTTAATTTTTTTTAGGCTAGAAATAAATAGTGAATGAATAAAATTGCAATCACATATTCTAGAAAAAAATACAAAAATTTCCTTACAAGCTAGAAGATAAGAAGTAGTTCTGCGAGATTTTGAGCAACATTAAATTCCATATGTTCGGATTTCATTTGTAATTTTGTGATAAGAGAAAAGAATTACAAAATTACTAAAGAAAAAAGTAAATATGAATTTTCTGAAACTCATATAACTCTAGTAAAAAAGATTAAAGAACAATGTAAAACTTTACCATTTTTAACTCTACCTTCTGATGAAGACAATCTTATATTAGAAATAGATACCTCAACCAAAGAGAAATATGGAGGTCTGGTTTAAAAGCAGAAAATAATCAAATTGTGATATCATCTGGAATCTTTTAGGAAATAGCGGAAAAAGATATCATATAAATGAAAAGAAATACTGGTAGTAAAGGTTGTAAAAGTTTATGTACTTTTACTACCAAAAAGATTTAAATTACAGATCGATAACTCTCAAGTAAATGCATTTATTAAAAAAAATATTAAACCTTTAGCTCAAAATAAAAGATTAAGTAGATGGCAAATGACCCTATCTGAATTCATATTTGATATTGAACTAATAAAGTTTGATGAGAATTTTCTTGCATATTTTCCTACACGAGATGGAAGGCCAGATAAATAAGTAGACAGTTATTTTAGATAAAGTCTCGGAATTATTTGAGCAAATTTCTCAATTGCAGACGTCATTCAATGACGTGATGAATATTATTAATTATCAATATATAAATAAAGAAGTCTCCAAACTTCTTATAAAGCATGTAAGCACTATCAGCCTTTATGACAAGGTTGAATAAATTTTATATGACCTATTCAATAGTGTTGAAAATGATAATCTTCCCCCTTCACCGGGGAAGGAAGATGCTAAAAGTATTCTATTGAAACCAAATTATGAACGCAAGGTGACTCCTCAGCGGATACTTATATTAAATAACATGATTAATGAACACGCGCTCGTCTCTGAATACAATTCTCTTATGAGAGAATTATACAGTTTATAGAATACCGATACATACTATATGGATTTTACAGTTCTTTATCCCCGAATAAATTGTGTGCGAGGTTGTGACAGCAGCTTTGTCCAAAAGTGGTATAATTTTGGAGTGTTTAATGCCATTTATATGACTACTCCTAATTTTCCTGAAATATCCAAGTTGCCTAGATGGATGTAGAATGGAGTTAGACAAATTTATCAAAATAATCCTACATACGGACCCAAGGATATCCTGATGCTCAAGGTTATTTCTGTAGGTCCAGATTTTGAGGAAACAAATAGATTTGATACTTTCCATCACATCAGAGTTTTGAAATATGATGAACTTGAAATAAAGGTTTATCCCCAGAGAAAGGATTATGAATATTTTTTCTGAAGACAAAATACATTACTGAAGAGGCATTGGAATGAGAGTGGTTCTACAAAATCTCGAAAATACTCCAAAACAAGGATTTCGAGCCTATGGAGGAGATGGAGCATTTTCTTCAATGATGACCACTTATGCTGGGAAGACTCCAGAAGCAGCATTAAATTTTTTAAATTGGAAAATTAAATTTTTAGAAAGTTGTCGTATCAAATCAAGTCAGAAAGCAATAAAGAAACTATGCCAGATGAGACGACAGAAAACCAACACGTGTCCCAGTTGCAGTACAAAAGAAAAAGTCTCATCCAGCTGTCAGAGTGTGGAAAAAGACGTAAGAACTCACGTCAAAAGGTATTCCCGGAATTCAAAATAAAAAGTTCAAGTCCGCGGAACTAATACAAAGCCGTAAAAAAAATAGTTAAAATCTGGATCTAAAGTCCGAATAAGGCCTATATAAAGTTAGGCAAGGAAGAATTGAAAGAAGAAGAAAATGAAGAACCAGAAAAATGTAGGGAGAGTGAATAGAAGAGAGGAGACGGCAGTAGATCTTAAATGCATCCTTAGCCGACTTCTTGTATGTTCACCCCACCTAGAAAAATTTCAGAATTCTTCCTTGTAGAATTTGCCTAACATATCTCTCATGAATAATTAATAAGAGAGAAGAGTCTATCATCTCTGTCTTGTACGGATAGCTTTTATTAATAAAAGAAGTACTTTCATTGTTCGTTCTCTTCACTTTACTTCTGAGTACGTCTAGAGGTAGGAAATGAAACTAGATTGTACTGCAAAGTTTTGAAACGGCTCCAAAAGAAAGTCACCCTCATGATTGGAGGCTGAAACACCCAAGTAAGAAGTTCTCGGGGAGGTAGCCGAAACTTTGTTGGTCAAAGATCAGGAATAAGGTATGAAAGTATGATGGACCCTTCTTTTTAAGATAAAGCTAGAAGTCTAATATAGAAGATGATCACTCTACTATACAATTTTGAAAAATATGGAAAATATGCATGATATTCTTTTTTCTTTAATTATTGAATTTCTTGAATATAGATTAGACATATTAGTGAAAATAGAAATTACACCCACAAATATAAATATTCAGTTAAATTATTGGATTTACGCAGATCCTTCTTTGAATTTTAATGTTTTGGGCCACTCTCCCCGAATGAGTTGTGTAGATTATATTTTCAGTTGCTTTGTAAAACCGGACAAAATTTAAACCAATACCAATGATCAGCATAGATGATTCGTTCCTCCAAATGAAGGTTCGCTAATGAACAGACGACACAAGGGACAATTTTCTATTTTTCTAAGGTTTCACAGTATGAATTTTCTTTTTCTTTTCCTTCTTTTGTTATTAGATCCAAATTTATTTCAGATTTGAAATTTTTTTAGATTTTGGTCTCTCTCGATAGATCTCATTATCATTACCGGAGTTTAAAACTATTGATTAGTAGATCTAGTAATTACAATATGCACAAAGGGGAACTGTAGTGATTTATCTTATTAAAAGACAATTTAAAGATTTCTTTTATTTTCACATTTGCTCAAAATTTTTTAGATTTATTATGTATATATATATTTGTTAAATTGCAGATCTAATTTGTCATTTTTAGTATATGTTTAACCTGTTATTAGGGCAGAACTGTAAATCAAATCATACTGGACGATTTTCAATAATTTTTTAATGAAATTTACTTCTATAAAAAAGAAAAATAACAATTATATGTGCAAATATCAGATTTAATTTTCTAAAAACTAGAGTATAGTCAGGGAAAAAATTATGCTAGCACAATGAAAATTAAAACAATATTGAAGAGAAGTGGGGAAAATCATATTATGCCCAATAAATATTCTTTATCTCTTTACATCGCAGCAAAAAAAACAACAAAAAAAAAGCATGGATAAAAGTAAAAATTTTGAGTTTGTCGGTATATTAAAAAGAAAATTAGTTCACAGCAATTTGGGGAATCCACAGTGAAAGTAAAGCTAAGCTCGAGTCAAATTTAAAAGTTTATCAAACACAAAATATTGTTCAAGTTTGGTTTGATCAGTTGGTGAACTAAAATCAAATGAAGCCAAGTTCAATTCACCTCTTAACCTAAGTCATTAGACAATAAACATATAATTATGACCTACGAGGTACATACTATATGCATGTGATGTCTTTCCCAATTAAAAAAAAATAAGAAAGAAAGAAAGAAAGAAAAATCAAAAACCAATGCAGCTATTGACCGGAATTTCATGCGATTGTGGGGGGATAGATACAAATCTGCCCTGATTTCTTATTTGTTTGGCATATGACAATCTTGTTATATATCAGGGTTACCATTTATTAATAGAAATGCCTGTCGTGTAAACTGTAAGGGTTCATTTGGTTTATAGGATGAGACAAGATTGGATGACTTATTCTGTCTCATCTAATGTTTGGTTGCATTTTTATAATTGGATTAGACATCCATGTTAACTGAATTAATCCTCTCTAGAGGGGATAAAGTCATCCCATGGGGGCGTTTTGGTATTATTTATCCGAGGATAATTGTGAGAAAGAATAATAATTTATTAGATTCTTTTACCCTTATCAAGAAAGATAAAACCTATAGCTATATTAATAAACTAAACACTGGATAACAAGGATGAGCAATCCTATGATGATTAATCCGAGAATTAATTATTCAAGAATGAGTCATCCCATCTCATCCAATTAGCGAACCAAACGAACCCTAAAGGGCTAAAAGGCAACACTTAAGCCCAAGCCTCTGCCTAGTATAAATTAAACCATCTAGGTAGAGATATGAAGACATAGTAAGTGAAGAGATAAGAGGTACAGATAGAAAAAATGCCTCAAGTTTATGCCATGAATGGAAGAAATGGACCTCATCCTCCATTCATTCCAAAGACATCTTGATGCTCAAGGTTATTTGTGCAGGTCCAGATTTTGGGGAAACAAATAGATTTGATGCTTTCCATCACATCAGAGTTTGAAATATGATGAATTCGAAATAAAGGTTTATCCCCAGAGAAAAGATTATGAATATTTTTCTGAAAATAAAATACATTACCGAAGAGCTATTGGAATGAGAGTGCTTCTACAAAATCTCGAAATACTCCAAAGCAAGGATTTTGAGCCTATGGAGGAAATGGAGATTTTCTTCAATAATGACCACTTATGCTGGGAAGACTCCAGAAGCAGCATTAAATTATTTAAATTGGAAAATTATATTACTAGAAAGTTGTTGTATCATATCAAGTTAGAAAATAATAAAGACACTATGCCAGATGAGACGACATAAAACCAACACGTGTCCCAGTTATAGTACAAAAGAAGAAGAAGTCTCGTCCAACTATCAGAGCGTGGAATAAGACGTAAGAACTTATGTCAAAGGGTATTCCTAAAATTCAAAATTAAAAGTTCAAATCCGTGGAATTGAAACACATCCGTAGAAAAATCAGTTAAATTCCGGATCTAAAGTCCGAATGAGGCCTATACAAAGTTAGGCAAGGAAGAATGGAAGACGGCAGGAGAAATTGAAGAATCGAAAAAGAGTGAATAGAAGAGAGGAGACGGCAGTAGATCCTAAATACATCCTTAGCCGACTTCTTGTATCTTCACCCCACCTAGAATAAATTCAGAATTCTTCCTGGTAGAATTTGCCTAACGTGTCTCTCATGAATACTAAATAAGAGAGAAGACTGTATCATCTCTGTCTTGTACAGATAGCCTTTATCAATAAAAGAAGTTCTTTTCATCATTCGTTCTCTTTACTTTACTTCGGAGTACATCTAGAGGTAGGAAACGAAATTAAACTGTGCTGCAAAGTCTTGAAGCGATCCCAAAGGGAAGTCACCCTTGTGGTTGGAGGTTCAAACGCCCAAGTAAGAAATCCTCGAGAAGGTAACCGAAACTTTGTTGGTCAAAGATCAGAGTAAGGTATGGAAGCATGATGGACCCGTTTTTTCAAGATAAAGTTATAAGTATAAAATAGAAGATGATCAGTCTACTATAAAGTCCGGAAAATATGGAAAATATGCATGATATTCTTTTTTCTTTAATTATTGAATTTCCTGAATATAGATTAGACATATTAATAAAAATAGAAATTACACCCACAAAAATAAATATTTAGTTAAATTATTGGATTAACCCAGATCCTTCATTGAATTTTAATGTTCTGGGCCACTATCCCTGAATGGTATCAAAGCCGAGTGATATTGGATACACAGAATATCCAAAAATTTCTAACGGAACTCCAATGTTAAAATTTGAAAATCAATTATGTCTAAAACAATTTCAAATTAAGCAACTTTCTACCATCGTAGAAGACATAAAAGTAAACTTACAATTAAGTTACACAGAAAATCCTCTTAAATTTTGGGATAAAAATCAGGATTATGTAGAAATAAAACTTAAAGATGAAAATAAGATAATTAGAGTAAAGCCTATGAGATATAATCCAATTGACAAAGAAAAATTTAGAATAAAACTTAAAAAATTATTAGAAATACCATTAATAAGAGAGAGTAATTTTCCTTACTCCTCTCCTGCATTTATGGTAAGAAACCACACCAAAATAGTCAGAAATAAGCCTGGAATTGTTGTCAATTATAAACAACTAAATAATGAAACTATATTTGATGGATACTTTCTCCCACATAAAGAAACTCTTAAAAATATGAGTAGACGAAAGAAAATATATTCTAAATTTGATTGTAAAAATGGTTTTTGGCAAATAAAAATGCATACTGATAGTATTAAAATAAACTACTTTTAATACTCCACAAGGTCAATATGAATGGCTGGCCATGCCATTTGGATTATAAAATGCTCCTCAAATATATCAAAGTAAAATGGATAAAATCTTTAAAGATTATCCTTTTCTATATGTTTATGTAGATGATATTTTAATTGCATCAGATTCAATCGAAGAACACTTAGAACATTTAAATATCTTTGCTGAATTATGTTTAAAACATGGAATAGGATTATCCGAGAAGAAGGCAAAAATAGGACAAAAAGAAATTTAATTTTTAGGCTAGAAATAAATAGTGAATGAATAAAATTGCAATCACATATTCTAGAAAAAAATACAAAAATTTCCTTACAAGCTAGAAGATAAGAAGTAGTTGCGGAGATTTTGAGCAACATTAAATTATGTTTCAGATTTCATTTGTAATTTGACTGATAAGAGAAAAGAATTACAAAAATTACTAAAGAAAAAAGTAAATATGAATTTTCTGAAACTCATATAACTCTAGTAAAAAAGATTAAAGAACAATGTAAAACTTTACCATTTTTAACTCTACCTTCTGATGAAGACAATCTTATATTAGAAACAGATGCCTCTGAAGAAATATGGAGTGCAGTTTTAAAAATAGAAAATAATCAAATTTGTAGATATGCATCTGGAATCTTTTCAGAAATAGCAAAAAGATATCATATAAATGAAAAAGAATTGCTTACCGTAGTAAAAGGTTGTAAAAAGTTTTATTACTTTTTACTACCAAAAAGATTTAAATTACAGATCGATAACTCTCAAGTAAAAGCATTTATTAAAAAAAATATTAAACCTTTAGCTCAAAATAAAAGATTAAGTAGATGGCAAATGACCCTATCTGAATTCATATTTGATATTGAACTAATAAAGTTTGATGAGAATTTTCTTGCAGATTTTCCTACACGAGATGGAAGGCCAGATAAATAAGTAGACAGTTCTTTTAGATAAAGTCTCGGAATTATCTGAGCAAATTTCTCAATTGCAGACGTCATTCAATGACGTGATGAATATTATTAATTATCAATATATAAATAAAGAAGTCTCCAAACTTCTTATAAAGCATGTAAGCACTATCAGCCTTTATGACAAGGTTGAATAAATTTTATATGACCTATTCAATAGTGTTGAAAATGATAATCTTCCCCTTTCACCGGGGAAGGAAGATGCTAAAAGTATTCTATTGAAACCAAATTATGAACGCAAGGTGACTTCTCAGCGGATACCTATATTAAATAACATGATTAATGAACACGCGATCGTCTCTGAATACAATTCTCTTATGAGAGAATTATACAGTTTATAGAATACCGATACATACTATATGGATTTTACAGTTCTTTATCCCCGAATAAATTGTGTGCGAGGTTGTGACAGCAGCTTTGTCCAAAAGTGGTATAATTTTGGAGTGTTTAATGCC
The DNA here is from genome assembly GCA_013103745.1 of Gardenia jasminoides. Classification (NCBI taxonomy): domain Eukaryota; kingdom Viridiplantae; phylum Streptophyta; class Magnoliopsida; order Gentianales; family Rubiaceae; genus Gardenia; species Gardenia jasminoides. Next base: position 18,913,252 of record CM023104.1, read on the forward strand.
ATTTATATGACTACTCCTAATTTTCCTGAAATATCCAAGTTGCCTAGATGGATGTAGAATGGAGTTAGACAAATTTATCAAAATAATCCTACATACGGACCCAAGGATATCCTGATGCTCAAGGTTATTTTTGCAGGTCCAGATTTTGAGGAAACAAATAGATTTGATACTTTCCATCATATCAGAGTTTTGAAATATGATGAACTCGATATAAAGGTTTATCCCCAGAGAAAGGATTATGAATATTTTTTCTGAAGACAAAATACATTACCGAAGAGGCATTGGAATGAGAGTGGTTCTACAAAATCTCGAAAATACTCCAAAGCAAGGATTTCGAGCCTCTAGAGGAGATGGAGCATTTTCTTCAATGATGACCACTTACGCTGGGAAGACTCCAGAAGCAGCATTAAATTTTTTAAATTGGAAAATTAAATTTCTAGAAAGTTGTTGTATCAAATCAAGTCAGAAAGCAATAAAGACACTATGCCGGATGAGACGATAAAAAACCAACACGTGTCCCAGTTGCAGTACAAAAGAAGAAGCCTCATCTAGCTGTCAGAGTGTGGAAAAAGACGTAAGAACTCACGTCAAAAGGTATTCCCGGAATTCAAAATAAAAAGTTCAAATCCGTGGAACTAATACAAATCCGTAAAAAAAATAGTTAAAATCCGGATCTAAAGTCCGAATAAGGCCTATATAAAGTTAGGCAAGGAAGAATTGAAAGAAGAAGAAAATGAAGAACCAGAAAAATGTAGGGAGAGTGAATAGAAGAGAGGAGACGGCAGTAGATCTTAAATGCATCCTTAGCCGACTTCTTGTATGTTCACCCCACCTAGAAAATTTTCAGAATTCTTCCTTGTAGAATTTGCCTAACATATCTCTCATGAATAATTAATAAGAGAGAAGAGTCTATCATCTCTGTCTTGTACGGATAGCTTTTATTAATAAAAGAAGTACTTTCATTGTTCGTTCTCTTCACTTTACTTCTGAATACGTCTAGAGATAGGAAACGAAACTAGATTGTACTGCAAAGTTTTGAAACGGCTCCAAAAGAAAGTCACCCTGACGATTGGAGGCTGAAACACCCAAGTAAGAAGTTCTCGGGGAGGTAGCCGAAAGTTTGTTGGTCAAAGATCAGGAATATAGTATGAAAGTATGATGGACCCTTCTTTTTAAGATAAAACTAGAAGTCTAATATAGAAGATGATCACTCTACTATACAATTTTGAAAAATATGGAAAATATGCATGATATTCTTTTTTCTTTAATTATTGAATTTCTTGAATATAGATTAGACATATTAGTGAAAATAGAAATTACACCCACAAATATAAATATTCAGTTAAATTATTGGATTAACCCAGATCCTTCTTTGAATTTTAATGTTTTGGGCCACTCTCCCCGAATGAGTTGTGTAGATTATATTTTTAGTTGCTTTGTAAAACCGGACAAAATTTAAACCAATACCAATGATCAGCATAGATGATTCGTTCCTCCAAATGAAGGTTCGCTAATGAACAGACGACACAAAGGACAATTTTCTATTTTTCTAAGGTTTCACAGTATGAATTTTCTTTTTCTTTTCCTTCTTTTGTTATTAGATCCAAATTTATTTCAGATTTGAAATTTTTTTAGATTTTGGTCTCTCTCGATAGATCTCATTATCATTACCGGAGTTTAAAACTATTGATTAGTAGATCTAGTAATTACAATATGCACAAAGGGGAACTGTAGTGATTTATCTTATTAAAAGACAATTTAAAGATTTCTTTTATTTTCACATTTGCTCAAAATTTTTTAGATTTATTATATATATATATATTTGTTAAATTGCAGATCTAATTTGTCATTTTTAGTATATGTTTAACCTGTTATTAGGGCAGAACTGTAAATCAAATCATACTGGACGATTTTCAATAATTTTTTAATGAAATTTACTTCTATAAAAAAGAAAAATAACAATTATATGTGCAAATATCAGTTGTAAATTTTTAAAAACCGGAGTATAGTCAGGGAAAAAATTATGCTAGCACAATGAAAATTAAAACAATATTGAAGAGAAGGGGGAAAAATCATATTATGCCCAATAAATATTCTTTATCTATTTACATCACGGCAAAAAAAAACAACAAAAAAAAAAAGCATGGATAAAAGTAAAAATTTTGAGTGTGTTGGTAGTATTAAAAAGGAAATTAGTTCACAGCAATTTGGGGAATCCACAATGAAAGGAAAGCTAAGCTCGAGTCAAATTGAAAAGTTTATCAAACACAAAATATTGTTCAAGTTTGGTTTGATCAGCTGGTGAACTAAAATCAAATGAAGCCAAGTTCAATTCAAGTAATTCACCTCTTAACCTGAGTCATTAGATAATAAACATATAAATATGACCTATGAGGTACATACTATATGCATGTGATATCTTTCCCAATTAAAAAAAAAGAAAAAAAGAAAGAAAGAAAAATCAAAAACCATTGCAGCTATTGAAAACTGAAATATCATTTAGAAAATAATTTGACCGGAATTTCATGCGATTGTTGGGGGATAGATACAAATCTGCCCTGATTTCTTGTTTGTTTGGCATATGACAATCCTGTTATATATAAGGGTTACCATTTATTAATAGAAATGCCGTGTAAATTGTAAGGGTTTATTTGGTTTATAGGATGAGACAAGATTGGATGACTTATTCTGTCTCATCCAATGTTTGGTTGTATTTTTATAATTGGATTAGACATCCATGTTCACTGAATTAATCCTCTCTAGAGGGGATAAAGTCATCCCATGGGGGGGTTTTCGTATTATTTATCCGAGGATAATTGTGAGAAGGAATAATGATTTATTAGATTCTTTTACCCTTATGATAAAAGACAAAACCTATAGCTATATTAATGAACTAAACACTGGATAACAAGAATGAATAATCCTATGATGATTAATCTCAGGATTAATTATTCAAGAATGAGTCATCCCATCTCATCTAATTAGTGAACCAAACGAACCCTTAAGGGCTAAAAGGCAACACTTAAGCCCAAGCCTCTGCCTAGTATAAATTAAACCATCTAGGCAGAGATATCAAGACATAGTAAGTGAAGAGATAAGAGGTACAGATAGAAAAAATGCCTCAAGTTTATGCCATGAATGGAGGAAATGGACCTCAAAGCTATGCCGAAAACTCATCCCGTCAGGTTGCTAGTTTAAACTGCAATTACCTCGTTATAAATGTCTAAGGTATGTAAGACCTGTGTAAAGATTTTTCTTTTTTTTTTGGTCGCAGAGAGGAGTCGTAGAGGTTGCAAAAGAACTTATTAAAGAAGAAATTGACAAAGAACTTGATGTCAAGCAACTTTCTTCAACCTCTGTGCATCCATTTCGCATAGCAGATTTTGGCTGCTCTACAGGACCAAATACATTTGTGGCCATGAAAGTCATAACAGAAGCCCTGGAGGAAAAATTCAGAAAAGAGGGACTAACATCTGAAGTCCCTGACTTTCAAGTCTTCTTTAATGACCATATTTCTAATGATTTCAACACTCTTTTTTCTTCACTTCCACCAGAGAGACACTATTCTGCAGCTGGAGTGCCTGGTGATTTCCGCAAGGTTTTGCTCCCAAAGGCATCCCTTCATTTTGCTCACTCATCTTGCGCGCTTCATTGGCTTTCGGACCTGCCAAATGAGGTTACAGACAACATGTCCCCTGCATGGAACAAAGGAAAGATTCACCACGGAGGGGCCAAACACGAAGTTGTTGAGGCTTATGCATCTCAATTTGCCAAGGACTTGGAGTCATTTCTGAATGCAAGGGCACATGAGCTCGTCGACGGAGGGCTGTTGGCCCTTATTATTCCTGCTGTCCCTGATGCTGTCCGTGAATCTCAGGCAACTACCATCACAGAGGCAGAATTTGAAGTTCTGGGATCTTGCCTCATGGACTTGGCTAAGAAGGTTAGATTCCATTAGTTTCAGATCTTCTTCAACTAAGAACTCCGTTTGAGTATCCCTCAATGTAGACACACAACGTAAAATTTTGATTTTTTTTTTTATCATTCAAATAGTATTAAATTCGAATTATCATCTAGTATTGGATGATAAATAGTTTTAGATAGTTAAATTAGTTAAATTATTCATTTTTGAATTCAAATGACATTTGGAATTCTTTTTTTTCACACTTTTATGAACCAGTTGCAAGAATTTTAAAAATTTTATTTGCCCTCTAATGAATTTTAAAAGTTAATTTGTAGTATGAATTTAGCCTTAAGAAATTATTCTAATATTAATTACTTGCACCTCTCTCCAAGCTTGAGAATTTGATATTCTATGGAAAGTATTTTGAAATTTTACTTTTGCCCTATAAAAAATTTAAAAAAAATTTACTTGCAAACAAGGGTATGAATGAGACTAATTATGCCAAACACTTAGATCTTCAAGATGGTCTGTCTATATTAAAGAGTTTACAATTATGTTTAAATTTGTTTTTCTTTTTTAATTAACTAGCAAGCGAGAGGTGGGATCTAAGAAGTTGGGAGGGGGAAGGTGGGATAGGAACCTAGGATCTCTAAGTCAACCAAGCACCAAATTCAATTAAGCTATTATCGAGTCAAAGACGATTGAATTTTTCACATATAAATTTCAAATATTATATAAGGTCGATCTAAATTTGAAATTTTATTCGATGTAAAATGTTGTGCATGTTTGGTCAGATTAATTGATGAACTGAAATGAAATGAGCTCTCACTAGTTCGACCTCAATTCGAGTATAGCATAGTTCGTTCGTTTTTCATTCTTATTTGTATATATAAATTATTATTTTGATATTAAGTTCTTACACTCTAAACTTATGTACTTATTTTGGCTGAAAAAAAGTAGAAAGTATTGGACGGAAATGAACTTCACATGCCAATTTATTTTTCCAATATTTCTTCTGATTAATATAAATATCGAGAACCAAAGAAACAGATATAGGAGATCAGCGAAATCAGGCATAATCTATCAATGGCAGATATTGAATGGAATAACTCCTTGGTCATGAATAAGCTATTAACAATGTTCCATAATTTCTAGAACATGTCTTTCGCTTAAAAATAGCAGCTTCAATCCATGACCATGAATTTTCTGTCTTACAGTTTCTCTAATTTCCTATACTGTGTAAGAGTGAGTTTTGGCAAAGTATTTCTTTGAATTTCGACTGCAATTTGGTCAAAAAAAAATGAAAAAAAAGTACTTTCAATTCTAAGATGTACCTATTGCAGGGACTACTCGATGAATTGAAGGTGGATATGTTCAACTTGCCACTATATTTCCCATCTTCTAATGAGTTAAAGGCCCTGATGAAGGACAATGAACATCTGAATGTTCATAGAATGGAGATATTAAGCAATGCAGGAAAGCAGGTGGTTTTCTCGGACCCTCGTGGAATTGCTTTGCGCCTCAGAGCTGTCCTTGAAGGACTTCTAGAGAAACAATTTGGAAGTGATATCATGGATGAATTGTTTGAACTGTTTACACAGAAACTTACTGAGCCTTCCTCTCTCATTAACCCTGAGAATCCACGTGCGGTCGCTATTTTCGTCCTCCTCAAACGAAAACTGAGAACATGAAACAAATTTATTGGACCTTATGGATTGTGCTGGTGTTGTTAATTGCCAGCAGGCAACCCGAGAAATGGCGTTGAAACAGCTGCTCCTGAATATATAGCATTAACTTGCATAATCAAGCACATCTAGAAGCAAATCTAGCATTAAGTTGCCCCTTCTCTCCTGAACTCTTCTCTTTTTTTAGTCCAAATCTCCTTCATTTCTCGCACAGCAGAGAGATCAAATCTGGTCTTTTCCCACGGGAAGGACTTCTTTCTCTAATTTTTAGTTTCCCTTATTTGAATAAACTCTTTTTTAAGATTTTCTAATGAGAGATTCTTCTCTTCTAAGATCTTCTAGTAAAAGTTTCTTCTCTCCTAAATTGTTTTAAGGGTTTTTCTAATGGGTACTCATAGGGCACTCATTAAGACATCTAATGTTCACCCAGCCTACTATGTATTTACACATAATGGGATAGTTAACCAAATAATGCTTCTGTAGGTTAGTTAACTAACTGTATATAACCTACTTTCTCCTAAACAAATAACGTAACTTCCTTCCTTCTCTTCATCTGCCAAACTTACGTATCTTAGAAGCCTTACTAATTTGTGAATATTCAACTGTGGAAGGAGAAAAAAATAAGAACAATCCTAAAGGGAATTCAACGTTAAACTTTGATCAAATAAGTTTTTCCAACAAAATTATTTTGCTTACATGTATCAGTAACCTTGTTATCATATTTAATCTTTTCAAATGTTTATATTTATAGAAAAATGGATAAGTTATGTCATAATTAGTGTTGATTCGCATTTAAATGTTCCTAGTATGTTAAAGAAAATTTATTTTGGTTTTGTAAATTCTGGGGTGAAATCTATGACGACCCCACTTCTCCCTAGGGCGAACCCTAAGGTATGGTTGGCCGCCTGCCCAACTCTCGTCGAGACTCACTACAATCCACGATTCATTAGCGAGCAAGTACTTTAGAATAATAGGACAACCTTAATCCTTCAGTCCAATACAATGTTTAAACCTTAAAACTTCATTAGAGAATCACAACCATCCAGATTATAGTTACAATTACAAAAGATAATCCATTTGAAATTTCTTAGGTACAATCCAAATACAAGAATTACATCAAAATACAAGATTAAAGTCTCCAAACCAAACAACCTAGTGCAATCCTTGGAGGCTCTCGCTCTCAAACCCTGCTAAGGAAAAACAAAGTTGGAAGGAATGAGTTAAAAGCCTAGTAAGCAATCCTAATATCCTGCAATCTCATAGTAGCAGTGAAGTAATATAACAGTTGAACACTCAATAATTCAATATAAATCAGTTGGGGAGTATAAAATTTATAAAACATATAAAATGAGTAAACACTCAGTGAAAGGATATGAGGTTCACTAGGAGTAGTTGCAGTTCGTCTTATCAGTCACTCAACCCTTCTCCTCCTTATAACACCCAATGGTAATACTCGAGTACACCGTAATCAGTGCCCTAGGTTACCAACCTACCTGATCGAGTCTGCTTTTGGTTCGAATGGGCCGGTAATGAAGGGGAAAAGACCTTGTTCAACCAATGTGTTAAAGTGCACATGGCCTACAGTCATGCGTAAATAATATATAAATAGTGAAATATTAAACAGTTGAGCAGTATAATAAGAGTTAGGTCAAGTGCGATAAAGTAGACACTCGCCTAGGAACAAGTATTTAACACTCAAGAGAACAAGTAACATCAAGTATTAAACCACATAAGCATGTAATTCACACATGTAAGGAACACTCACCAAAAGTCAAGTAAGCAAAATCCTTTACCCTTCTGCCTCTGGGTTCCCCTCGTAGACCTCGTGAGCACCTGAGACAATTACAACCAATGATCACCTATTGGAAACCATTTCTAGTCAAATTTCCCTCTTAAACCATCGCTCACGTATGCTATAAGTCACTTATCCAACAAGGAAAAATAATCACTCACTTAACCAGTTAATGCAATACTTAAAGAGGTGCTTAAGGTCTTCTCATTTCACAACCAGATATAAGGAGTATTTTAGATGAAAGGTAAGAAGAAATTTCACAAAAGTCCAACAAGTATAAAAATGAAAGAAAACGGCCATTGTGCCCAAGAATTGATGGTTTCACCCAAAGGTAAGTATATGTGTTGAGATCAAGAGCTAGCACAAGGAAATGAGCTAAAACCCATCGGAGGTCAACGTTCAAAATGAGAGATTAAGGCCATGAGAGATCTTGTTTCCAGCCAAGAAATAAATCTTAAACGCATCAACATTTGAAAAGTAAATTTAGGATCTAAAAGGACCACTTGGTTTTAAAACAACATTTTTCCAGTTTTGTGCAACACTATTTGAAAGACCATATCTTGAGTTCCGTAAGTCCAAATTTCATAAACTTTATACCATCGGAAACTAGGTTTGAAATGCTACAATTGTCCAGAAGACACTTTTGTAAGATTCAGTTCAAAAGTCAGTCAAAACAGAGCCCCAAGTCACAGCTTTTTCTGGTACAAAAATAGAACACATAGGGCTAAAATAATAACTTTGCAGAATTACTGGGACTTGTAGAAATTTAGGAAAAGTCTGAAATTTACATGGTTCAAAGTACTCTGAGTCTAGTTTTAAATGTAACAAGCGGAACTCAATTTGAATTTTTCTACACCAAGATATAGCAGATTTGCCAAATCTGTGCTGTGACCACTGCGAAAATTTTCAAAAGTATTCTCTTCACTTGACTCAACTATAACTCAACCAAATGGAGGGATTTCTTTTTTTTTTTTTGGTAGATAGTTCACATACACAAGGCCCAACATATATTAACCATTTTAGCATCAATAAACCATGAAATTTCTGGGGTAAAACAGGGGAAAATTTGCAGAAAAGATTCGGACAGCAGCCATTGTTCCTTCTCACCAGATTTTCTTCTAATTCTCACACACCAACTCAAGCCAAGGTTCAACACAACCACAACAACAACAACAACAACTAAATCCTCAAAGCTACTACCTTGTGGGAATTCCAAGAGCCCACTTCGAGCAACCAAGACAACAAAAATCCAACCAATGAAGCTATGCACTACAAGATAATCAACTCAAAAGAACATGAGATGGGTTGGAGAAGATTACCTCTCTTCCCACAAGCAAGAAGCCCTAAGATGATGATGTCCAACAGCCACCAAAACCACCAAAATCCACCACCTAAAGCTCAGGTTTTCCTCAAGGGTCAATGTCTTCAAATTGCAAGAGAAGGGGAGGAAGATCTAAGCAAGCTTGACCAAGATTTTGCAAGAATTTGGAGTGTTTACTAGAGAGCAAAGAAGAAGAGGAAAGATCGGCCAAGAGGAATGGGGAGAGAGTGTGTGTGTGTTTGCAAGAGTGGTCTTAAGTAGATGGCAGGACAAGAGTTTTTGACATAAAGCAAAAAGTGACTTTACGCCACGTTGAAGTCAACTTGGGCTAGTGTCGCGACGCGACGCGACGCATACGGCTCCGTTTCTCTCCTCTCACTAGGGTACCCCGACCACAATACTTATCGCTCAAAACCTATTTCTAAGGGTTGAGCCTAAACTCGCACGTGAAATTTAAATACTTATGCAGTGAAAAAAATGAAAGAATTTAAGTGTGTGCGTGAAAATTTTGAAAATTTTCGTGTCGATGAAATGACATGAATTTATTAAACAAATAAAATAAATTGAATAAAATGACATAAAAATTACGAAAATAAAATTGAAATGGTGTTACGGGTCTTCACAAAATCTAGAAAGAATGGTAATTGTTTCTGGCCTTAGTTGAATGAAAGGAAATTGGTTGGGGTTGAATCAGAAAGGGGAAAAAAAGGAAGAGAAGAAGTATGAAGGGTTGGAGAAGAAGAGGATGGTCCTCCAACCTTTCCCTATTGCCAGTCACCGACATCCACCTCCACGCAACGGGCAGCTTTGGTTGGCTGTGATTGAATCTGCAGCTGCGGTTGCTCTTCCTTTTGGTAACGAAAGTGATGGTCATGATGAAGATGATTTGTGCTTAGGGTTTGGTGGTTAGGGTTTGATATTTAGGATTTTGTAAATTGGAGTTTTTGATTTAGAGATTTTTGAGGAAGATGACCTATTTCACTAATGAATCTGGTCATTTACGAAAAACAGGTCAAACTTAAGGTTAGGTTAGATTAGATTGTTTTGTGGCATGGGCCAAGTAGTGTGGACTTGTACTAAATACTCGTTTCTGGCAAAAGGAATTGGACTACTATTAAATTGTTATCATCTCTTCTAGGTAAAACCAATAATTGGCCAGATGACTTGTTTAAAGTATAACTTTCTGCACGCACTAAATTTACCCAAGTAAATCCAGTAGACATATAAAACTTAAGAACAAGAGTGAAGTATTTTGAAAACAGACCTCACCTTAGATCACGGAATCTACAGGGTCCAATTCTTTATATATTTTTAGTGCATTTTGAAAATCAGACCCAAATTTTATTATAATAACCAAAGTTTTGATAAATAAAATCCAATAACCATATCAAAGGTTCGAGATTTTCTTTTGAGTTAAAATTGAATAAAAAATATGTTTTTAAGGTTGGACTCAACTCTAGGTCCAAACCCATATTTAAATTGACTTTAACTAATGCAGGCCATTTCTATAAAAATAAATATTAAATATTAAATAAATAAATAAGTTAAATACATAAATAAGTAAATGACTAAATAAGCTACATGCCTAAATAAATAAATAGATAAATAAGTTAAATAAATAACACTATTTTGTGCATAACCAATTTATGTCACCTTCTAAAAGGGAAACATTTTAAATTAGGAAACTTTTTAGAAAAGATTTCAATTTCTAGAAACTTATCAAAATACCTTTTATAAAAGGTTTAGATATGTTTTCTAAGATTTTTCAAGATGGAGATAAGCACTTTAAGAATAGGACATGTGAAATAGTTAATATATATATATATATATATATTATTGATTATATGTTAATAATCTCACCAAGCGAGTAATTTGATGTAGGTAGTACTTATCCCTCTATATTTTCAAAATGTTAAGTATGAATTTTCTCAAATAAAAGGTTTATTTTTATATATGAAAAATGGATCGTGTATGCCTATTTGGAATATTTTGCTATACTATGAAACATGAAATTAGTGGCACGTTTTCATGAAATATAAAAAAAATGCATGAGATGCATGAAATCAGATCTAAAATAGCCATGAAATAGATGGTTGGAGTTATAGTCATATCATATACAACGATCAAGTGAAGATGAAGGAAATATTTAGGGGTAATTTCAGAAATCTCCATTGAGGTTTCTGACAATTTCACTCACGTCCCCTGAGCTTTACAAAATTACACAAACCTCCCCTGAGGTTAAGATTTTGTAATAATGTTAGTCCAAATAAAAAAAAAGTAACATTAAAAAAATACTTTGAGCAGAGAGATGAAACTTTATTCCACAAATGCCCTTTATGCTTGTGTAAAATTGTATTGTAAATGAATGAATTAATAAAATAGGGAAGGTGAATGCAAATAATAAAGAATAAAAAATAAGTAACAACTGAATTTTTCTATAAATTTAGATCAATGACTAGTGCACTGAATTAGCAAGTAATATTTTTTCAAATCTTTTTCATTTTGCATATAAAGGCAATAAAAAGCATTGAGATGAATCTTATTTTCACTTGAACCAACAAAATTTAAGGTAGTAAAATAGTGATTTTGTGTTGATTTCACAAGTTGAATGTGAAATATAAGTGTAAAAACTATGACCTTGTCAAGATATTGGACAAAATCATGAAATTCACCAATATCCTTTAACATCAGTAGCAAATATTACAAGTATAATCACAAGAAAAATATTTGGTAATATTTTTAGACAAAAATTCAAACAAATTACTATTTGCTGTATCGATTTCTAAGAGTGAACAAATATTTTGTATATCAATTAGTACCATTTTGTAATTGTAAATAATCATTACATCATTAAAGAAATCATCACAACTATTTTTACTAGTTAATTACTAACACTTCATTAGTGTCCTAACTACTTAATTACCTATATTAGTTTTCAATAGGGATAATTTTAGAAACCTCTCCTTAAATATCCTAACCACTGTTTTCCCACCTTAAATCTTATTGTTTCAAGTGAAAATGACAAATTAATGTTTCTTGTTGCCTTTATATGCAAAATGGTAAAAATCTAAAAAAAATAGCCATTATAATTCAGTACTAGTTATTGATATAGTTTTATAGAAAAAATCAGTTGCTACTTATTTTTTGGTTCTTCACTATTTGCGCTTATTTTTCGTCAATTTTATTAATATATTTTTTTCATTCCGTTACAATATAACTTTTGCATAAGTATAAAGGGTATTTATGGAATAGAAGTTTCATCTCTCTCCTAAAAGTATTTTTTTAATATTACTTTTTTGACTTGGACTAACTTTATTATAAAATCTTAACCTCAGGGGAGGTTTGTATAATTTTGTAAAGCTCAGGGGAGGTGAGTGAAATTGTCAGAAACCTCAAGGGAGGTTTTTAAAATTATCCCAAATATTTAATTGGTTATTAATGGTCTGGATAGCCATTGTACTTGGCCAATTGACTCATATTATATTATGTTATATGGTCAAAAGGTTTAACGCGAAATCTCTTGATCACCCTACTCGAAGGGGTTTAATATCTAAATTAAGTATTTAGAAATGGGATATTGCATATACTTGTTTGTGAGTTATGTTTTATGAAATGAGATGATATGATTGATATGTTTTATGATTTGTAACAATTTTCTATGAATATGATAATATCATGTGTTTCCATGCCATGTTTGACAAGGGTACCCCTAGAACTTGTGGGACTAAGTGCCACCTTGGATAAGCCACTCACGTGTATGCTACTCGCTCTCAATAAAATATGTATGTGTAATATATAAAAAGATGCCTATTTTTATTTAGTGCATTCATGTGGTATTGTGGGACCGAATTTGCAAACATATAATACGTATATAGTTACATGATCTGACAGCAGAATAAGTACTATTTACCAGATATACATTGTTCAACCTACGCTTTTTTTTTTTTTTTTACTGATCAAAAAAGTAATATTCTATACGTATAGAAGATAAGAGAAAGATAGATAAATAGACACTTTCACATGAAGATTTTAGCATAAGGTTTTCATCTATTGGTTTGAATATAGTATGCATTTATTCAGTATTTGCAATGTTCAATTTTAGTTAATTTTTATAAATTGTAAATCCAATTCAGGGCTGGTATTTGGGGCATGACATTATTGCATATTTATTGCAGATTTAGATGAAATGACCACATTCTATTAAAAAAAAGAAACATGTGGTCGTTGTTAACGAGTAATAAAGGGGTTCACTCAGCTCTGCCCGCCGGATTTTCGCGTAAGTTTGACCCGGGAAAGGAGGCATTCCTCAAGGGTAGCTACCGTCAGACAGAGAGTTGCTGGATAAATCAAAGTCTTCGATAACTGGAATAGGGTTGACTAAGTAAACCATCCAATAGCCAATTAGCACTTTCAAGTTTCAATGTTCTGCAAAATAAACTAACTTTCGGGTTCCAAGTCAATATTCTCTTATTAATTCTGGATAAATTAAGATTATTAAGGCATTTAAGGACACAAATCTTTTTTCTAAACCAAATCTAATAACTTTGAAGGCAATAAACAATTTTTGTTCCCTCTGAAAAATGCAACTTGTTTTGCAGCAATGAATGGACAACCCGTTTAGATTGCCTTTCAAGAAATAATATAGACATAATTGAACTACAAGACTATTGAAGAAACAATAAAGACATTGTTATACTACAAGCCTTGACAAAGCCAACTTGACTAATAAAAGACCATGTTAGTCTTGCAAAGGTTTGTTCTCTGACTGGATCACCAGTGAGCTGCAATGTCCTGGAGTTCCCTTCATTGGTCTTCATCTTCCCTCTTCTATGGCTGCTACTTTTCATATTTGCTAGCTATATTCATCTTGGTTTTTCCATGCTATGGGAATACTACTAGCCAAGCTTCATGCAACCAACTTGATCACGACTCTTTGTTAGTCATCTACAATGGAGTCTCTACTACATCTCCTTTAAATTGGAGTGTCTCAGTTGATTGCTGTTCCTGGGAAGGTGTTAGTTGTGCTCATGATGGTCGGGTATCTCGCCTATGGCTGCCTTCAAGAGGCCTTGAAGGAGAAATCTCAATTTCAATCACAAACCTCAGCCATCTTAGACAACTGAGTTTGGCTCACAATCATCTTAGGGGAGTTATGCCAGAAAGGCTTTTTTTTGTCACTCAATAGACTGGAAATGATTGATTTAAGCTATAATAGCCTCTCTGGACAATTACAGACATCTGATGATCATTTGCCAACAACCATCAGAACAGTGGATCTCTCCAGTAACAAGTTTGAAGGGATTGTCCATCCTTCATTCCTACAGCCAGCGAGGACCTTAATTAGTTTCAATGTTAGTAATAACAGCTTCTACGGCCAATTGCCTTCCCTTACATGCAACTTCTCTGCTTCTATCACACTTCTTGATTTTTCTTTCAATCACTTCAGCAGCTCGATTCCCTACGGTTTTGGAACATGCTCCAACTTGAAGGTATTGCGTGCAGGTTTCAATTCAATTACCGGATCTCTTCCTGGTGACATTTTTAATCTATCAACTTTGCAAGAAATATCCTTTCCAGGCAATAAAATTTCAGGTCCATTGAGTAATGGCTTTGTCAACCTTACCAGCCTAAAAATCCTTGAGCTTTATGCCAATGAATTGACGGGTCCAATCCCTCATGACGTAGGGAAGCTTTCCAACCTGGAGCAGCTTCTTCTTCACATTAACTACCTGAATGGCACTCTTCCCCTGTCGCTGATGAATTGCACTCGGCTCATTAAGCTGATTTTAAGGGTCAATCTTCTTTCCGGCGAACTTTCTGGCTTTGATTTCTCCCATTTGCTTCGTCTGAGAACAATTGATCTTGGGAATAATATTTTCAATGGTAGCTTCCCCTTGAGTATTGTTTCATGTCAATCGTTGACTGCAATACGGTTGTCAACTAACCAACTCACAGGGGAGATTCAACCTGAGATACAATCACTACAATCATTGTCTTTTTTCTCAGTTTCCAATAACACTCTAACCAACATCACAGGTGCAATCAGAATTCTTAGTGGCTGCAAGAATCTCAGCATATTGATAATCTCAAAGAACTTCTATAATGAAAGCTTGTCAAATGAAGGAAGATTAGTTGGTTCTGACGGATTCCCAAATCTTATGGTTCTGGGATTAGGAGGGTGCCAATTAAATGGGCAGATCCCCTTTTGGCTGGCTAAACTTGGGAAATTGGAAGTTGTTGATCTCTCAGTGAACTCATTCACTGGTCCAATTCCTAATTGGTTAGGAGTTTTGCCAAATCTGTTTTACTTGGATTTATCTCAGAATTTACTTTCGGGTCAATTATCAGCTCAAATGTCAGGATTGCCACGACTAGTATCTAATGAGACGGCAGATGAAATATACTATACCAACCTTGAGCTGCCACTGTTTGTCCAACCCGACAACGTCTCGTCCCTGCAGTACAATAAGATATCTAGCTTGCCGCCAGCTATATATCTTAATAGAAACAACCTCTCTGGGAACATCCCTCTGGAAATTGGCCAATTAAAGTTTATTCATCACCTCGACCTCAGTCATAACCAATTCTCAGGGATCATTCCGGACTCAATATCTAAACTAACTAACTTGGAGAAGCTGGACCTGTCTGACAACCACCTTTCTGGTGAAATTCCTTCTTCAATAAGAAATCTTCACTTTTTATCGTCCTTCAGCGTGGCAAACAACAATCTACAAGGCCCAATACCTACAGGAGATCAGCTTGATACTTTCCCCAGTGCAAGTTATGAAGGCAATCCAGGTTTATGTGGTCAACTTCTTCAGCGCCCTTGCACTGATCTACCAAAGACCACAGCTGCACTATCTCCAACAGATAAGGGGGGGTAGAAACTAGAGTCATATTTTGGCTCACATTTGGGATCGGCTTTGGCATCAGTTTTAGTGTCAGTTTTGTAACAGTTGGTATGAGATTCAGATAGTTGCCCCCGGGATCCTGGTCTAGGAAAATATTTTATGAACTCTAGCTTCCAACCAAGCCAGTACTGTAGGATATCTCTGATGGGACGTCCATGAACTTGGATCCTGAAAGCTCCATGGAAATCAGATTGGCTTGCATGGAAATGGGGGCGCTTCGTGTTTGTGGTTGTTGTCTGTATTACCGGTGTTTCTAGTTCAACAAAATTTGGCATCAGTCTTGTTCATAATCTTTTTGTTCCTTCCCCCCCCCCCCCTCCCCTCTTCTTTTTTGGTTCAAGCAAGACTTTATGAGTAAATGTAGATTCCTTTTTAACTGCCCTCTTGATCCAAGTATCCATTCCCCATTCTCTATTAAAACGCTTTTAACAAAATTGCATGGGTGTCCTCAAAAAAAAAAAAAAAAAAGCCGAGTTTTGACATTTTAATGACCAAATTGCCCTCATATGCTGCATGTCTAGAACATAGATACTTTAGTACTTATTTTAAAAATTTTGCTTTTTTTTTTTGTCATGAAAATACAACCCTCAATCATAATCCAAAAGCCGCATGGGACATGCTTCTGATTTTCAATTTTTTATCTAACAAATCAATTAGAATAAGCAAAAGTAGTTGAGACTATAATAAAATAGCTTTTTTCTGACGCCAAAGGTTAAAATTAGGTTTCCAATAGTTACAGTAAGATTAGCGCAGTAAATTGTAATGGCGCCTTCAGTAGTGTGAATTCTATGCTTTCATTTATTATTTGGTTAAGTACATTAGGTGAGCTCAAGAAAACTATCCTTTGTTTTCGTTTTCCTTTTTTTTTTTTAAGAAAAAAGTTTGAATAAATTTGATTCTAGTTGCCATATGGGTTAGAGCATGGCCACGAGAGCCATAGATCATTTAGAAGGGTTCTCGTAGAAACCCACCAACACAATTATTATATCAGCAATGGAATTCGAACATATGATGTTTCATGAAAAGTGGTTCGGTGTTACTAATTGAATCAACTCGTGCTGGCAAGTTTAAGAAAAACTATCAAATTATGTAAAGCTAATTTTCAAATTAAAACACAAGGAAGTTCTACAATCCCTTTTCTATACTATATTTATGAGATTAAATTCGCCTTGGATATATAATAGGAGTTATTAATTCTTAAATTATTTCAAGAGTTTAAATCACTAAATTATGTAGCAAAATGTAAATGGCTTAGAACCACGGGACATCACATCCAAGGGGAAGTGTAGCATTTTCCAAACATCTATATTGCATATAAAGGGAGAGTCTTAAGTTTGGTATAAACATCTCATTTAGATTTTCAACTTTACCCTCGCAATCACTTAATTATACATCCATATTGCCAACCAGCTTAACTACAATTAACTTTCACCCCATTATCTAGATGTATGTTGTCTGCATAACTACTTAAAAACATTAATTAAAATTCTATTCTGAAAACTATTTCTTTTGAAAATATTCAAAAAACTATTAAAAGTTCAAATTTACATTTTCCGTGTATGAAAATTTTGCAGTAAATTCTTCCATATAAAGGGTTGTTCCTAAATTGCACCCACATTGGGTGTGCTCTCATCACTAGTAACTATTAAATGTTAGTCAATCCTAACTGTCTATCATAATTAAACACTTGAAAACCACACAAATGGGAAAATGTTATTTACACTCTAGTTTTTCCTGTTATTTGCACTCACGCCATGTGCTTTACATGTAGTCTAATAAATGAAAACTCTACGATTAAAATGATAGTGCTAGTGTAATTAACAAAATGGGAGTGCAACTTAATATTTTTCCCCAATACATTGTAAGCGTGGTTTTCAACAGGGTCTTAGTACCCCGTCCATTCCAAAGGTGCAAATTTGAAACACCTGCTACGCAGAGTTCAGGCAAGCTCAGCCTTTCAGTCCCCTGTCTTGAACTCTAGAAACATACCGAATGGTTATGAAATTGTCATATTTGGCCAGCTGGAAGCACCGTGATATAGTGTATACTAACATGACTGATGCTCTCTAAAGAGGCCCTATTCGGTAGCTTGTGTTTTTTATAAATTTGTATAAATTTTATTTTTTCCTTACTTTAACTAGAGGAACTCTTTAAAACTCTCAAAGTTTTAACTCAAATTTTTAACAAATATGTATAGAACTTGTTTGGTCCTAGGAGTTAGTGCGGGCAAATATGTATAGAACTTGTTTGGTCCAGGAAGCTGAATTGGTCTTTAGTGGATTAGTTGAGAGGAATCATATAGTCTGATGATCAAGGGATATGCATTGTTTGGTCGAGTAGATGATTCAAAGAGGTTATTTCTGGAAACGCCAGGAAAAAGTTTAATTTGCTTGAATATGATGATTCATGTGCTGTGCAAGACTGGTGAATTTCATAAAGCTTTGGATCTTTTTGAAGAAAATAGAGAAAAAGGAAGCATTGTTAATTGGAACCCATGATTTCTGGGTATACTGAAAATGATCAACATGAGAATGCAATAAATTTATACATAGACATGTGTAGGTTGTCAATATCTCTGACCAGATCAACTTTTTATGCTTTGCTTCGTGCATGTTCATGTCTTGGTGCTCTTCAGAAAGGGCAGCAGATCCATAGTCAATTGACTAAAACTCCATCTGAGTTCAATGTTCATGTTGGTACAGCTCTTGTAGACATTATTCCAAGTGTGGGAGCATTTCTGATGCTCAAGCATCATTATTGTGTATTTCATATCGTAATGTATCAGCTTGGACAGCTTTAATTTGTGGCTATCCATATCGTGGTCTTGGATCTGAGGCAACCTTGCTCTTTGAGCAAATCTTGGAATGGGGAATAAGCCCAAATGCTGCAATCCTTGTTCCTGTCTTATCTGCATGTATTGGTGCTGGTTTGGTCAATGAGGGAATGAAGATTGTCCGATGAATGGAACTAGCTTATGGATGAGCCCCATCCTTGGAGCATCTTACTTGTGTGGTGGATCTTTATGTCGATCTGGTCTGCTACTGGAAGCCGAGGAGCTTATGAAGGAGATGCCATTTGAGGCTGATGAAATTCTCTTGATTACAGTGATAAACGCATGTTCGTCTTGGACTGACATTGATTTGGGAGAGAGGGTGGCCCACAAGATGTTTGCTTTGGACCCTAAGCCTGCATGTGTTTTGATGTCTAACGTGTATGCCACAATGGGGAAGTGGGGGGAGAAGATGAAAGCTAGAAACATTCTAAAAGGGCTGGAAGTGAACAAGGATCCTGGAAGTAGCTGGATTGATATAAATAGCAGAACCAATATATCTAGTGTAGAAGATTCAACCCATCCATGCTGTAATATGATTTATGCAGCTGTGAAACATCTCAAGGCAAATATGAAATCCTGTGCAGAATTTCAATTTTATAACAAATGAAAGCAGCTTTGTTCAGTTTTACATCTTGATACAGTAAACTCTTTTCAGAACTCAAAGTTATCTTGTAGTGCTCTTGTTTTTTATGCTGTCACTTTAAGAGACTGCTTACTCTCTCTACCTCAGTCAAATTACATTCTGAATTAGATAAATTTTGATCAGTTTTACATTCTGAATTAGGAATTTAATCGCTTCTGCTCTTAAAGGATATTTTTGAATGTATAATTCAGCTGATTAGTGGAGAGAAGCCTTAAGCTTTGTTTTGTCTAAAAACTAATTGGTTCAAATTGTGTGCCCTTTTCAAGGGCTTGATTTTTATCAATGTATGAAAGGTTGCCATTAACCACATGGGTTAGTACTCTTTTTGTGTTTCAAGTGAAAGTTTTGGAACCTTGCAGAATAGAAATGCGTAGCATGATTGTTTAGTTATACTTTCAACTTGATTTCTATGACAATTTGAGATTATATCATGCATCTCGACGGTAGATGATCAAGGGTGTTCAGAGAGGAGGAGAAGAACTGGTGGGGGCTGCTGGGAAACAGAAGGGAGATAGAAGGTTTACAGTATGGTCATCTTTTTGCAACTATCAGATCTTATGTTAATAAATGATTAAAGCACAATTTGTTTATCTTGTGTTTTAGGATTTTCCATTACCTCTTGTCTTTTTCTAACCTGCAATTGATCCCTTCTGTGCTGAACATGAGAAGATTGAATTTCTTTGTTCTACATGACTTGGTAGAAAGTTCTTTTGGATGCTTCCTAGTGGAGTCAAAAGAATGATTGGAATCTTTTTTCTTTTTTCCTTTTTTATGACAAGTTACAGTGCTCCCCCCTTCATAGAAATGCGTAGTATGATTGTTTAGTTAGACTTTCAACTCGATTTCTACAACAATTTGAGATTATAACATACATCTTGATGGTAGATGATCAAGGGTGTTCAGAGAGAGGAGAAAAACGGGTGGGGGTTGCTGGGAAACAGAAGGGAGATAGAAGTTACACAGTATGGTCATCTTTTTGCAACTATCAGATCTTATGTTGATCAATGATTAAGGTGCAATTTGGTTATCTTGTGTTTTAGGATTTACGATTACCCCTTCTCTTTTTCTAACCTGCAGTTGATCCCTTCTGTGCTGAACATGAGAAGGTTGAATTTCTTTGTTTTACATGACTTGGTAGAAAGTTTTTTTGGATGCTTCCTAGTGGAGTCAAAAGAATGATTGGATTCTTTTTTCTTTTTTCCTTTTTTATCACAAGTTACAGTGCTCCCCCCTTCCCTTGTCTCTGAATTGCAAAATCCTGGCTCCACTAGTGTTATTGTATTCGATTTTGTTAATCTGTAACTTGATAAACATGAAAGTGTTGTGGTCTTCCTAAGATGGGAGGAAGAAAAATACATCTGTATTGGATTGACGTATGGCAGGCTTCTGCATCTTTGTTATGTGAAGCTCTAATGCTGCCTCAGGACTCTAGTTTCAACTAATGAATTGTGGGTGATGATGGCTAGTCTTCTATAATAAGGCTTAGTTAACTTGCCAACTTTTTATTAAAACTGAAAAGTGAAATGGGCATGATAGAAAGTGACTATATGGTTATGTTTCCATCACTGAACCAATAACAGATTTAGAAGGAATATAATCTTATCTTGATCTTTTGGAAGTGTAATTTCTTTTTAACCGCTTGTTCTCCTTCATTTGAGCGAATCCTATTTGCTTCAGCATGCTGAGTGATTAGTAGATTAAGTTCTGAACTTTGCGATCTTTTTGCTTCATAATTTACTTGTTCACCCTGGTTACACACTCTGGTTTTGTATGTTCATCCAGAGAAAGTATTTTGTCCTTTCAGAAGGCAGTCTTCACTTTCGGGTGTGGCACCCCATTTGCGTGTCAAAGAACCATCACATGAATAGATTTGATGCAAAAAAAAATGGGTTTTACCTGAAGCTGTAAAATGGATAATTCTACACCTTGTGCTCAGAGGTTCAAGCCAGACAAAATCATTGTTTCAGCAGGGTAATTATCTAGCTCATATATCTGTCCATTTCTGACTTCAGATTCTAAGGCACTTTGGCTTTTGCCTTTCATACTTTGTTGTATCTTCTATTTGTGAAAACTCTGTATAAGAACAAATTAGTAGAATTACATAACAATCTGTGGACATTAAATCTTTTTGAGTTGTTTCTATTGTTCTATACTTCTTTCTTTCAGACACTTCTATGGTACGTTTTCTGTGCATTATTAATTCAGTGAATTAACAAGCATTCATTTGTATTCCCTTCTGCATCCTAGAAGGTTTGATGACATATCAGACTTTGGTTCTGCAGTAACATGGAAAACTTTAGCTGACCTTTGGTACGGTAAATGTCATAGCAGAGTAATATATCTGAGAAGGTATTCCATGTTACCTTAAGCTTTAGTTTCCTTTCATGACCTAAAATGAAAAAAATAATTCCAGACTCACTTGTGAGTTGTGACTGAATGATTTCCAGATTTGATGGGCATATCTTGGATCCATTTTGCAAGCCTGCAGTGTTTTTTTCTTCTGAGGATATAACCTCAATTCCCTATCACACTCGGTGGCAGGTTCTTTCTGTGCTTTTCTTGGGAAACCAAGCTTGGCTGTGGATTTTGATGACCCCCCCCCAACAAAAAAAACAAAAAAAAAAGGGTTTATATGATGAACCATCAGATAAGTTAAAGCAGGCAATGTAGAAAATCAAGGGCATAGATTCCCTGTAGGGGAAAAATATAATCTGGAAGTATTAAACTTGTCCTAGTCCTCTATTAATTTCTCATTGCTTCTTTGTGAGCCATGGATTCCCTTCATCTAATTAGAATGGTAGTAATGACCCAAAGAATGTAGTTATTTTGCTATGAGAATGACCGTTAGATGAGGTGAACTATACTATACTGGTCTTATTGACTAGTACTTTTAAAAATTCACAATACATGAGCGAGCAAATAGTTGTAAAGATCCCTAGACTTGCGAAGCATCTAGTTTTTGTATGTCAAGTTAATCATGCAGTGGTTTAAATATGACTTTTTGCAGAATGCTAAACCATCTTGTGATTGCCAAAGTTGAGCTGAATGTGAATGAGGATTATTACAGCTATGTGTCACCATTTATTACATTGCACACAGTTTGATTTTACAGTTAAACTGAAGTTTGTTTTGCCTCTTTTGCGCAGGGTAATGTGAAAAAAAATGGGCATCTGGTTTTCATAGGAATAATTACTGTGTAGATGACTGCACTGCTGCAAATCAAATCTTGGAGTTTTAAAGATTAAAATGCTTCACTTAAATTACATGAAATATTTCAAACAATTTAACTTTTGTTGTGACAATTTGATGTAGGCTAATGGTAAAGGTCTTGTTCCTCGTTTTCAAAGATTTCAACACTCCCTCTTTTGTATGTGGTTACACTTAAATGTAGACCTGAACTTTGCCAAAATTTTACCATGGAAATGAGCCAATACCAAAGTGAAGCCGCTGTGCTGGAACAGTCAAACCCTTCCATAACTGTACAAAGTTGAACTTAAAGTAAAGCATCCCATAACTAATTAATAAACCGAAAATTCTGCTAAATAAACAAATTTTCGAGTTTCATCATTGATGACCTGTCAATTAAGATTTCTAATCAATATTCTGTAGATTAACTTGATAAACTAAGCCACTGGTAAGGCATTTATAGACTCATCTTTCCGAGACAAAGCTAATGTCTTTTCTCTCTAAAAAGCAAAACTTGTTTTGAAACATAAACGCGCACCAATTCTTGTTGGGGCCTTTTCAAAGAAATGATGAAAACGTGATTGAACTACAAGCCTTCTGAAGTGATGAACGTGGCATAACTGCGCTACAGGCGTTGACAAGGTCAACTTTACTAACATAAAAATATCTTATGCTTGCCAAAAAGATGGATCTCTGAGTGGATCACCAGTGAGCTCCAATGTTCTTGAATTTCCTTCATAAAACTTCATCATCTCTCATCTGCTGCTGCATTTTATTTATGCAGCTGCTGGCTGTCTTCATCTTGATCTTTCCATGGTATGGGAATACTGCTAGCCAAGTTTCATGCAATCAACTTGATCGTGACTCCTTGTTATCCATCTACAATGGAATCACTACTTCATCTCCTTTAAATTGGAGTGTCTCAAGTGATTGCTGTTCTTGGGAAGGTGTTAGTTGTGCTTATAATGGTCGGGTGTCCCGCCTATGGCTGCCATCAAGAGGCCTTGGAGGAACAATATCTACTTCAATTACAAACCTCAGCCATCTCAGACACCTGAGTTTGTCACACAATCAGCTCTCCAGCAATCTCCCGGATAGGTTATTTTTGTCATTGAATCAACTGGAAATGATTGATTTGAGCAATAATAGCCTTTCGGGACAATTGCAGACATCCAATGATCGCTTGCCAACAACCATCAAAACAGTGGATCTCTCCAGTAACAACTTTGAAGGGATTGTTCATTATTTGTTCCTACAGTCAGCGAGAAACTTAACTAGTTTCAGTATCAGTCATAACAGCTTCCACGGCCAATTGCCTTCCCTTATATGCAACTTCTCTGCTTCCATCACACTTCTTGATTTTTCTTTCAATCATTTCAGCAGTTTGATTCCCTACGGTTTTGGAACATGCTCCAACTTGAAGGTATTGCGTGCAGGTTTCAATTCAATTACCGGATCTCTTCCTGGTGATATTTTTAATCTATCAACTTTGCAAGAAATATCCTTTCCAGGCAATAAAATTTCAGGTCCATTGGGTAATGGCATTGTCAACCTTACCAGCCTGAAAACCCTTGAACTTTATGCCAATGAATTGACGCGTCCAATCCCTCATGACGTAGGGAAACTTTCCAACCTGGAGCAGCTTTTTCTTCACATTAACTACCTGAATGGCACTCTTCCCCTGTCGCTGATGAATTGCACTCGACTCATCAAGCTGAATTTATGGTCCAACTCTCTTTCCGGTGAACTTTCTGGCTTTGATTTCTCCAATTTGCTTCAGCTTAGAACAATTGATCTTGGGAATAATTTGTTCAGTGGTAGCTTCCCCTTAAGCATTGTTTCATGTCCATCCTTGACCGCCATACGCTTGTCATCTAACCAGCTTACAGGGGAGATCCAACCAAAGATACAATTGTTACAATCACTGTCTTTTTTCTCAATTGCCCAGAACAGTCTAACCAACGTCACAGGTGCAATCAGAATTCTTAGTGGCTGCAAGAATCTCAGCGTGCTGTTACTCTCAGAGAATTTCTATCATGAAAGCTTCTCAGATGAAGGAAGCTTGGTTGGTTCTGACGGATTCCTAAATCTTAGGGTTCTGGTATTAGGTAACTGCCAATTAAATGGCCAAATCCCTACTTGGCTGGCTAAAGTTGGGAAATTGGAAGTTCTTGATCTCTCGGTGAATGAGTTTACTGGTCCAATTCCAGGTTGGTTAGGAGCTTTGTCAAAACTTTTTTATTTGGATTTATCTCAGAATTTACTTTCAGGTCAATTATCAGTTCAAATCCTAGGATTTTCACGACTAGTATCTAAGCAGATGGCAGATGAAGTATACGATTACTATATGGAGTTGCCGGTTTATACTCAACCCGAAAACGTCTCGACCCTGCAATATAATAAGCTATCTAGCGTGCCGCCAGCTATACATCTTAATGGAAACAACCTCTCCGGGAATATCCCCGTGGAAATTGGCCAGTTAAAGTTTATTCATAGTCTCGACCTCAGTCATAACCAATTCTCAGGAATCATTCCTGAATCAATATCTAAACTTATTAGCTTGGAGAAGCTGGACCTGTCTAACAACCATCTTTCTGGTGAAATTCCTATTTCCATATGCAATCTTCATTTTTTGTCGTCCTTCAGCGTGGCAAACAACAATCTACAGGGCTCAATACCTGCAGGATGTCAGCTTGATACCTTCCCCAATGCAAGTTTTGAAGGCAATCCAGGTTTATGTGGACGGTTTTGGCGTCGCTGCAAAAAGACTATAGCTGCACTATCTCCAGCACGGACAGGAAGTCCAGCTACTAAAATCATATTTTGGCTCACATTTGGGATAGTTTTTGGCATCAGTTTCAGTGTTAGTTTTGTAACAGTTGGTATAAGTTCAGGAAGCCTTCCCCCAAGATCCTGTTGTAGGAGAATATTCTATCAACTCTAGCTTCCAATTTCAACCAAGTCGATAATGTAGGCTATCTTTTATGTGATGTCAGTAAGTTTAAGTAGCCCATGATCTTGATTCCTGAAAACTCCATGGAAATCAGCTTGGCTTGCATGGAAACGGATCTTTTCATTAATTTTGTGGTTGCTCTCTATACTATTGCAATCGCAAGTTCAACAAAATTTGGTGGTCAGTCTTCTTCATGATTTTATCCCCCTTTTCAAGACTCTTAAATATAACTAGTAATACTTCACATGCTTTGCACCTGATTTTATCATCCTAGTATGTACCGTCGTGAGATACTAAAATATTTTTTAATAATTTTGATTGTCAATCTCATACTAAAATGTTTTTATTTTAGTTTTTCTTTTAAATGTCACAAAATATTGATGCTATCGTATCTTACCAAAATTATTCAACATTTTTAATATTATTACATTTAAATCAGAATATCACAATTTTGTACATACAAAATAATATTGTTGAGTGAGAAAAAATGAATTTAGATGTTGGGTGTGAGCGCAACAAATATATGTATTAGCAACATAAAATTTTAAATTGTGATATTTATTTCTTAAAAGGCATTAGAGTAAATGAATACGTTTATATTAATTATGTAAATTCAACTCAAGTATCATATTATATATTTATTCCAATTCCCTATTCTTCCTATACTTCAACAAAATACATTCTAATCAAAGAATGAATTAGAACCATCAAACTATAGCTTTTGAAAAGATAAGATTTGACTAAATTACTAAAGATTTTAACATAAGTATCAATGTCTTGAACAATATGTCAATATCTATATCTTTGCTTATGGATTTCCTTTTTCCCCCCCCTTTTTGACTACGTAAAATAAATTGTTATAATAGAACAATAAAGTGAGAATGGTCTAATCAATTTATATGAAGTATCTTGATCCAAGTACCCATTCACCTTTCTCTAATCATAGTTAACATAATAAGCATCATTCTACGTTATTACTAGCAATCCACAATTTCAGTGGGGAAAAAAAACTACCCTCTGCCTTTTTGTCTTGATCTTAACTAATGGTAATGGTGCTAGGCTAATAAGATCAATTATCAATAACAAAGGCACTCGATCTAGGCTCTGAAATTTATTGAGTTGAGTATGCTTGGAAGTTTCTATCCAGTTAAAATTAGTAGTTATAAGCCATATCCTGCTATTGCTTCATTTGGTGAAGAATAAAATTATTCTAATAGTTAGTTTTTTTTTTTCGTGTTATTTATCACCAATTTATAATATGCAACTCTCTATATTTGATCAACAACTATGTTCTGACCCTAGATAAACTCAGCTCTAATAGTAACTCGTGATTTTATGTTGAGTTTATCAAATTTACTCTAAAGCTTGACATTAATTAGGTCAATATTATCTTACTAACTCAAGTTAATTCAGCAACACTTGGCCAAGAGTGCATTTTTAAACTAGGAATAAAACCGAGTTGTTTTTCTTTTGTGGTTTTTGTTGGGGGGGGGAGGACCTTTCTTGAATATACCCAAAATAGTAGTATGTTCTTTGTCTTTATTTTTCATTTTGCACTCTAAAAATTCCATTTTCTTTCCAAGTATTTTATGTAGGCGACACTAGTTTTTGAAGCAAAATAAGATCCTTCAAATTACCTGAAATAATTCTACGAATTAAAATTGGATTCTTAAGGACCTCTCTACTGATAGAATGTATATTTTTGGCTAACTTCCTTTATAAAATGAGATTTCGATTGGATTGAAGTGAACGCAGATTAATCTATTTAATCCTAATGAAGATTGATCACAAGCATATAGACGGTCATAAAAAAGCAGATGCACAAGCACACACCTATTTATTCAAGCACTAAGTGGCTTGGAAAATTTACTGACTCGCATTGAAATTAATTCTAACGTAAGAAAATACATTTCAGATTTTATGCTTTTAGACAATTATATTTACATATTAACAACAGATGATGTGCTGATGATTGTTTCAGAGATAAAGTGTTTCTATAAGAAACTGTAAACATATATTTTTCTTTTTTGGAACTATGTACAACTATTTCCTCAATAATATAAAGTTTGTCAATACCTTTGCAAGAAGTGAAAATTGCAGAGATATTTTCGCAATCACAATGCCACAGCCAGTTTTCTCCACAACCCTCAGGTCATTCTTTTAATCCAAGATCAGGATAGTTGACTGAAATTTTTGATAATTTGCACAAATATTGCTGTAACATTAAAAGTTCTGCCTGTGGCAGACTTCTACAAAGCATGAACAGTATGTATTAGTGGAAATTGCAGCTTGTGGGAGTCAGTGAATTCATTGGAATTTCCAGGATTATATTATCTTCTTAGTGAGGTCAGAGGAAATTTATACGCTACAGACAAATTCATTACAAATCTGATAGCATAACTCAATGGAAGGTCAATAACATTAAGCCTAAACAAATCTTATTATGATTTTATAATTGATGATATGGTAATCTTATTTTTCCTGCATTGCATCCGATGTTAAAATATATATTCCATCCCTATAAAAATAACACAACTTGGAGTTATCTTAAATTGCAGCTCACTTTTTCCTCTCTGTTGATTATTTTGCAAATTTATCTAGTAGAATCTACCTAAACATCTTCCAATTTAAGTTTTTTGTTGCATGAGACTAGCAAAGGTTTTATCCGAGAAGCCGTCGAATTATTTATTTCTACAGTCTAATAGAGTTGTTGACAAATAAATCATAATAAAAAAAAGTCAGGTTATAGACTTTGGTTTGAAAGACTCGTGGCTAATAGCTATGAGCATTTGCTGAGGAAAGGAAACTATTGCCCCAAAAGTTCTGGTTAGCATATGCTAATGTGCTGCAAGATTTTACGAGATTTATTATTTTTTTTCCTGGGTGAAACCAAGTCAAGATTGGGAGCTGTAATGGATCTAATGTTGTTGGAAATAGCAAACCAGTGTGTAGACATTGAAAATTTTAAATTTTAATTGAATAAGAAAATAAATTAAACTGCCTTCACTCATTGGTCTAAATGGGTTTTTGAAGTCATCCCTAATCATTTGTATAATTGGGTAGACAGGCTACATTTATTTGTACAATTGGGTAGACAGGCTACATTTAATTTTGGTCCATGTCAATGGTGTAATCCAGTAGTCTTTGTTTATGAATAGATTTTTCAAGTCACAAGTACCTCATATGGGTAGAAAGACCGGTAATTAAGGAGTCCCCTTTCCCAAATTGGATAATAAAGGTTGCAAGAAAGATGTGCTCCAAATAGACATGTCAATGGATAGGGTTTAAATTGAACCTCTTTGATCTAGATCCAAACCTATTAAATTTAGTCAGATCCAGACCCACACCCAGATTCATTAAATTTAGTTAGATTCAGACCCACACCCAGACTCTTATGGGTCTCAAAAAATAAGTCCAAATCCAAATTTTCATAGATCTGGTTATCCAATGGGGATCCATGGATATTTTTCTCTAAATATATTATAGTAAAAATATATTCAAAATATACAAATTTCAAAAATTACATAAATACCATCCAATTTTTATTTTCAAATAATAAAATTAACATTCAAAAAGTTCAAAGAAAGGACTATTATCAACTATTTCCATTTATTTTCAAAACATCAACTACACCATGTGACATCCAATCTTTTATGAGTAATTTTTTTATACACTATCAGTGTATACACGAGCAGGCATAGATGTATGCCATGTAATCTAATTTTAAATTTAAAATCCACATTTTGCATAGATGGCATTCATCTACACCTGTTAGTGTAAAAAATCTACTACACTGACAGTGGATGAAAACTTAATCCATCTTTTATTTGTTTGCTTTTACTTGTTCTCCTTCTCCTGCAAAAGGTTGTACTAATTACGATGACAACTAAGATTATTTAATTTTATATACACACACACACATACATATATTTGTGTATTAATGTATGTATGTATGCATATACATGTATTATTTAATCTTAAAATACATAGAGCGCCGAAGTGTTGGTAATAGTGATTTCACAGGTTATCTTGTAATTCCAGTGCTTATTTTGTCTCCCTTTGAGTGTGATGGCCTCATTGTGGGACAATGCGTCTTCGATGTTGTCGGCCACATTCCAGATTTTGTGTTCCATTTTCCCAATTTTACCTTATCACTGGTTTATTTGTTGTTCCTGCATTCATTTTGGCCATTTTTGTCTTTTGGTTGCTAATGGTTTTTTTTGTTGGGGATAATTTCAGAAACCTCCCTTGAAGTTTATAACAGTTTCACTTGGCACCTTTGAATTTTAAAAAATCTCACTTACCTCCTTCACTTTAAGATTTTTGTATCATTTACTACCCATTTGAAATATATAATATTAAAAAATTCATTTTAGGAGAGTACATTTAATCTCATTCCAAAATTGCCCTTATATTGTCTTACTTCTTTTGTTATCTTACTTTTCATTATTAAAAGTGAGTCTATTAATAACAAAAAAAATAAAAATAAAAAGTATGAAAATTTATCCTAATTGACAAAATATAGTGTGTCTTGTATACTAAGATTTAATATCTATTACAAGTTACAAAGATAAAATTTTTCTTTATTGTAATGTGTTTTGAGTTAATTTAAGAATTTTTATAAATCATTTGCACATTTTTTAATTTTTTTCGTCTAAATGGAAGGCTTGAAAACTAAAAAGATCCGACATGCTAAAAATTATATATGAATTTTATTTGTCTTATTTTTAAGCCAGTACAAAAAAGTATTATCATGATTATGAATTTTTGCAAATTATTTTTAAGAGTATTATAAATCATTCATAATTTTAAGTAATTTAACATAACTTTTTCGAGCTGATGACATAAAACTACTAAAGAGTTTTCAATTTTGTTTTCGGCCTTTAAATTTTCATCAATGAACTACATCCATTTATTTACAAAAATTAATAGATAAATTTGGTATGTTATGGTAATTAAGAAATCACAAGAAAATGGCAAATTTGGAATGAAATTATATTCTCTCTTCCCAAATGAGTTTTTCTAGCAAATGGGTTTTAAATGTTACAAAAAGTTTAAAATAGGGGAGTTAAGTGAGATTTTTAAAAGTTAAGGGTACCAAGTAAAATTATTAGAAACCATAGGGGAGGTTTGTCAAATTATCCCTTTTAGTTGTTGGGCTGTTGTTTATATGCCCGCAAGTTTGTTTATCTGAAACAAAATTGATTATTAAATTCTAACAATTGTACCATTTTTTAGAAATCTGTTAATAAAATTTGTTTTTCTAAAAGGGAATGGTGTAGGAAGGGGTGTGAGGTAAAAAATAAAATAAGAAATAAACATAAAAAAGTTGATTCTTAAATTTTTAAAAGAAGGGTTTGGGCCATTAGACTATCAAATACCTTAGAAAAATTCTTATTAATTAGGACAAGTATATCAATGTAAGAAAGCATAATATTTGTTAGTATACAGACATGCGCACATTCATGCACATACATAAGTACATACATACATTACATGTATACATACATACATACATACATACATATATACATACATACATACATACATACATACATACATACATATATATATATATATATATATATATATATATATATATATATAATAGATTGGGTGGAATTTAAGTGCATCAGATGTCAAGAAAAATCCAAATATAATGACCTTATTCTCAAGTTTTAGATCCGCTTATTCTTCCCAAGATGGTAAGTTACTACTTATTAGGATAGAGAAAATGGTGTATCTTTCTTTTGAGATTATTTCCACTTCAAATATTACATATATATAAAGGATCTTTTTTAAATGAACACCCATTAACGTATCTAAAATTCATCTAACCTACCATGTATATACATATACCAACAATTATTACCTTTTGCATTTATATACTTTTACTATTTAATCTTATTTACCCTCCATTGTATATATTTGCTTTCTTTAATTAATCATATATTTTCACAAATATGGCATCCAAAATAAATATATATTAACATGTATCCAGTGGACAATCAGACAGATGCTAGACACATCCTATATAAAGAGCATATAGACAAAAAGAAAGAAGATTAATCCTATGTGTGTGTATGTGTGAAGTTTGAGAAAATATATGCATAATTCCTTTTTTTCGTAAAAAAAAAAAAAAAACTTTTTCTTACTTTGCAATCACACAAGACCCTGACCTAAACG
Source organism: Gardenia jasminoides (assembly GCA_013103745.1). Taxonomy (NCBI): domain Eukaryota; kingdom Viridiplantae; phylum Streptophyta; class Magnoliopsida; order Gentianales; family Rubiaceae; genus Gardenia; species Gardenia jasminoides. The sequence continues at coordinate 18,944,666 of CM023104.1, forward strand.
CTTACATTAGTTACATGTGAACACCAATGAGCAGCATGGGTAAATGCGGATTCCCATATTGATTTCTTTCAATTGCGTATGAAAAATGTATAAATATGATGCTGCCACTTTTTAATTGTTTTAGCATATCCATCATCATAATTGTGAATAATGAGATTTTAATTGTGCCAAAAAATGCTATCAGAACAACATAATCAGCTCAGTTTTAACCAAAATTTTTCTATGGCAAGCGATATTGCAAGCAATTATTTTCCTACCACTACCAAAGCGTATTTCACTTAAATGCTAAGATTACTTTTAATAAATCAATATTATATATGCTAATTAATTTTTCTAAGATTCATTATGCAACAATTACTTCTCTTTTCTCTCTCTAATTGAATATTTTCTATTAGGATCTCTCACTTTTCCTATTATTCTTATTTCTCTCTTTCTCACTCACACACTAATAGATCTATTATTTTATAATTAAATAACGTAGCTTTTGCCTTAATCTTTTCTTGTATCTTTCTGGTTCTATACCTTCTTTTTTTATTTCTCAAATCTCAAACTTTTATCTATTCATTTAATTATTTTTCACAAATAGAATTTATTTAAGTCTAACAAATTTCAACTTAAAATAATAATTAATTATGATGTTATTGTAACTCAATACTTTAACATAAAATTTTTTTTGACATGCAACATGCATTTTTCCTTTAAAATCTGCTTGTTTATCATGCCTTTAAGCAACTAATACTATTAAAGCTTTACCATCTTGTCCTCTTTTATACTTGTCGTGTAAATCTTGGCTTTTATCAAGTATTCATATTTATCATGTAAGAATTGATTTCTATCAAGTATTCATCTTCTCTAATAATTAGATGAAATTAAGTTTAAATTACATTATATAATACATCCTATTAATATTGAAGGAAAAGGCTATTTTTTGGGATTATTTTCATTTTAAACTATTATTTATTTTACCTTAGATTGTGTTGTGCTTCAAAAAACAACCCTTCGAGTAAAATTATAAAAATAAGAAAAAAAATAAGAGCATGTAGAATTAGTATACTAGAAATCATTAAAACCAATACCAATTTAGTAAATCAAGAAAATAATTGATGAATTAATGTGTGTATGTGTGTGTGTGAGAGATATGATTGAATAGGGAAAAAATATAATTGGTGAGAAAATAAAAGGAGTAATTAGTGTTTAATGAATCTGAAAAATCAAGAAGAATATATGGAGTTGACTGATTAAGGGTAATATTGGTATTTGAAAAAAGTTACTCTGGTAAAAACATTTATTGTTTTGGAAATATCGCTAGCCATTTTTCTATTGCTATATAATCTATGAGCTTAAATATATGATGTGACATTAATGATCAAGATTTTCTATTGATTTGACTTCGATGGTGATAATTGAAAATTATAAATTACCCCATCATAGCCATTGGCTATGTTTTACAAACACTTCAGACTTTTATATACTAATCGTGTAAATATAATTAATACACACCTATATCACACTATAAAACACGCAAAATATATATATATATATATATATATATATATATATATATATGGGCACCCCGCGATGCTCACGGGGCCAAATGCCTAGTTATATATATATATGGGTTTAAGTAGGGTTTAATTTGGATCTAAATTTGGATATGGATCATAAGAAATCAGACCCTACCCAGGCCCAGACCCACTTTCTTAAAGGGTTTGAGTTTGGGTAGGTTTAGATTCGAGAAATTAAATCCAAACCCTACCCAAGTATATTAGATGTAGTTTGGAACTGGGTAAAACCTGATCCATTGACACGCCTAACTGCAAACATCAAGTCCAAGTCACCAAAGGCTTTTAAGTCCTTGAGATTGCACAAAAGATCAGAGTTTGTTTGAATTTTTACATTATTTACACCTTATTTAAACATATTGATTTGCTTACATCATCAACACATTTTCGAGTCAACTTTTTATTTCATATACATCATATAAAAAAAAAGAAGGTGCTATAGTATTTTTTTAAAATTATTCTGAATAATCTTCTATCCAAACGCACTATATTACCTTGTTTGGATTGGTATTTTTTTTCTCAAAAAATTTTTATGGTTTCTATGAACAAAATTTTCAATTACCGTTTTATATTACATATATCAAATCGCTATTCGGAGCAACACCAAAGTTCAATACCAATAGCTCCTTTGTCTAGCTTTCTTTGTGCAGGGCCAGTTTACTTAGTAGAATCTCATATTATCGATCTTCGTCAATGTGGCATCATTCAGTGTAAGATGAATGCTGGATAGAATGTTGACCCTTGAGAATTTTGCATAAATTTGATTAAGCTGTTGTACAAATTATAGGATGTAGTCATGCAATAATATCTGTTTGGCTTACAAGATTGCAAAATCGTTACTTTTCTAGTTTTCTCTTTTCGTATGTCTTCTTAATTATTTTCCCATGCAGGTTCCTAAGAGGCATGCTGATTTTTACTATGTATTGCTTGCAAAAGTTACGTATCCAAATTGCTTCATTTTTGTAGTTTTACATTTGTGATGACAACATGTCTTTGGCTTTGATAATCCATTCTAATATTCAAACTCGTCCTTACTTTTTCAACAGCAAACTAATTTTATTCTTTTTATTTAAATATGTTCATAACAAAGTAATAAAAAAGAAAAATTAATTCACATGTACCAATTCAATTATCTTGTATTAGCTCCATTTTTTAATTATTTTTAATAGATTTTAGAAATCAGTAGGAAAAAATAGATATGTGAACCCTGAATCTCTAATCTTTAAGATTTTATAACCTTGGTCACTAAATCCAAATCTTCTTTGCATCGTTAGCTCTCTTGAAATATAAAGTACTTATGTAGTCTGCAGAAGAAAGATGGTAGTATGAATTAAATCTTTTACTAAAGAAAAAAAGGAGGAACATGGCATCATAAAAGAATTTATAAGATATATCTTATCTTAAAATAGGAGAAAAACTAAAAAATGAGCGGATAGGACGAATAACAATTGAGGAAAATATAACGCACAAAAGAACTGAAAAAGAATAAGGCGACAATTGTACTTGCAAGTTCACGTCCTTTGTTCCCCGAAGACAAATAAGTAATAATTGTCAATTGAAAGGGGAAAACAAAAAACAAAAATAAAGAAGTTTTGTCACTTTGTTTAATTGATTGTTGGCTTGTACTCTATTATTTTTATTTTATAAAAACTAATTTTATAGTGCTGATTCTTGAAAATAGATTTCTAAGATTGTGTCATATATTTTAATGCCTTATTAAAAAGCTGTGAACAACAATGCATGGGTGTTCTGAAAAAAAAAGAAAAAAGAAAAAAGAAAAAGAAAGGACTAAGTTTTGACCATTTAATAACAAAATTGCCTTTTATGCTGCATAACTACAATCTAGATATTTTAATACTTATTTTGGAATTCTGAGTGTAGTTTTGTTTGCATGAATATGTAATCCTCAAACATAATTCAAAAGCAGCTTAAGGATACGCTTCTTCTTCTTCTTCTTCTTCTTCTTCTTCTTCTTCTTCTTCTTCTTCTTCTTCTTCCTCCTTTTTTATCTAAAAATCAATCAGAATAATATCAAAAAAGCAGTTGAAGATGAAACTGTAATAAAATAGCTATTGTGAAAGTCAAAAACTAAATTTTGGTTTTCAAAATCAACTGAGAACAGAAGTCTATTTTCTTTATTCTTTTTTTCTTTATCTGGTAAGATACTAAGTTACTATGAAGAATTAGATAGTTAGCCATCACCAAGTGGTGCACCTAGATCCCATTGTTTCATGTGATTCAGAGCTTGGATTTCAGAGTGAGAAAATCCAAAGTTACACCAATATCTCGTTGCAGGAGAGTTCTATGCTTTCATTTGTTTATTTGGTTAACAGCAGGAAATGAGATCAAGGTCGAGACATCTCCCTACTCCCTCTTCACTTCTCAAGTCCCATCTTTTCTCTGCTTGATTTTTTTTTTTTTTTAATCTTTAAAATGACGGGATCAAGCAGACTTCCGAGTACCCATCTAGTAACGGGATCAAGGAAACTACCTAGTACCACCTGCGTAAAGGTTAGTTAATGATCATGCGAATTGTGTAAAGCTCATTTTCAAATTAAAATAAGTAATAGTCAATCCTCGTTGTTAATCATAAAAATACAATTGGACACCATACAAATTGTCACGCTAGTTTGGGGAATTGTCCCTTGTAATGTGGTTGAAGCGTGTATCTCAACTGTGTCTCAGAGCAAATGAGTACGTTTTTATTTAATTTTACATCTTGGGATGGTAGACTTTTTTAGGAATGCGGAGTTATCTCCTAGTATTTTGTTATTACATTGTCACTTTAAGAGATTGCTTATACTCTTTACCTCAGTTGAATTACATCCTGAATTAGGTAAATTGTAACTCCTGAATTAGGTAAATTTTGATCAGTTTTACATCCTGAATTAGGAATTTTAATCACTTCTGCTCTTAAAGGATATTTTTGAATTTAGAATTCAGCTGGTTAGTGGAGAGAAATCCTTGTTTTGTCTAATAACTATTGGTTCGAATAGTGTGCCCTTTTCAATTGCTTCATTTTTGTAAATGTACCAAAAGTTGCTATTAATCACATGAGTTAGTATTCTTTTTGTGTTTCAACTAAAATGTTTGGAATATTGTAAAATAGAAAAGGCGTAGAATTTGATCCATATGAATTGACTGATGAGTATTACCATAAGAGAGGGGCTGGTAGATCTGCATCAAAAAGGGGCAGAGGTGGCCTAGAAGTTAAACAACATTGGAATGTATTTAATGATTTTGATGATATTGACTGATATCTAACCATGTCCTCTCTTTTGACGTACTTTATGTTAGTTAGACGTGGCTGTCAAAATAGATGCATGATAGGTTGGGAGTGAAAGTGCATATGCCTAAAATCAATCAACTTCTACGGTCTAATATGCACTCGAACTATTTATATTATAATAATAGATGGCATCTTATAGAGAATTATAATGTTTGATCATAGAGTCTCTGCCGACTTATGAATAGCTTTTACAACTTTTAAAGATGATTAAAAATTATAAATCTAAAACGGATTTCATATTTGACAAAAGGTATTTGATCTTAATCAATTCACGTGAGGGTATAAAAGCCCATTAGATACTAGAGAGTCTTTAAAGTAAAAATCAACATGGGAGATAAAGTGTTACTTGTAAAGCATGATTAGTAGAGAGGTTACCATTAAGCATAAGCAATTATTTTCAAAGAAATTTTCGAACTAGTCAATACACTTAAATTCATGTAGATTTACTTACTTGTTTTAGTTGTGAGATTGGCATGACAAATAGATGTTAAATCAATTTCCTTATATAAAAATAATAAATGGTTGTGTATGTAACACAACTTAAGAGTTTCTACATCTTGCATGCCAATAGAGCAAGTCTCAAGAGTTTTATCATCTATTTTGATGAAATAATCAAAGAGTTTGATTTTATCAAAAATAGAGGTCAACTTTGTACTTCTATATGATTTAGTGGAAGCTATTACAGCTATCTTGTTTTATGTGTGGTGACATATGATACATAGAAAGAGTATACCTGTGTTCCAAAATTATGAGTATAGTTTTCCAAGATTTTCTCCATAATATTAAAGAGAAGCAAACTTCTCTTTAGAAGTAAAGGTCAATATCTATAGACCATGACTGCTAGACCTTTAAAGTACATGGACAAAATATTGCTAAAGACGTTTAGAGTGTTCTCATCTAAGAGGGAGTTTTATCTATTTTTTATAGACTAATCCTCTCATTGCCCCATTTGGTCCATGAAGAATTTAAAAAAATTGAAAGTTTGAGAATATACTTGTAAACAATTTTAGAAAGATAATTTGCAATTAATTATGCATTTGCTCATAATATTAGTGTTGTGTGTCCAAAGAATTTCAAACAAAATACAACTAAAGTTTCTACAATTAAACCTTAACAAATTGCTAACCAAGAAGTGGAAAGGGGAAGCATTTGGATCTTCAAGTTCAATTTTGAATTTGGATTGGCTCTTTCCATTAAAAGTCCTTTAACTTGTGTTGTTATTAATGGACATTTGTCCTCACAAAAGAACCAAGGTCTCAGCATAGATCCATAAATTTATTAAGGTGCTGCCGTATGATTTGGTGAAATCATTAGTAAAAATAAAAGCAGAGATAAAAAGAATACTTGTGGATGGTGCCATAGTCGATCCGTTAATAAAGCTTATCTTAAAAGATACATGTATCTCATTTAGTCTTTGACATATGAGTGATTCACTTTAGTACAAATGAGAAATTGAAAATGTGTATGCCCTAAAGTCAATTAACTTCTAAGACTTAATATGCATTTTAACTATTCGTGCTATAATAATAAGAATTAATATTTCCTACACTGATAATGTATACACTATCACTATTAGATGAATGACAATTACACGAAATTTGAATTTGAAATTTAATTTTTGCACATATGTCATGGATCCAATGGTGATAGTGTATATTAGTGTAGGAAAATTTTATTTGAATAATAAATGACATCTTTATCACATTGATTACTTATATATTTACATAAGTATAATAAACCCCTTAGATAAACCTAATCGATGAAATCATAAGAGTTATCAAGGTGAGATTCATTTGATTATAGACAAGATTTATCCTTCAAAATCTCTAGTCAAAAAATTGATGAGTTTGAAGCATGCATACAAAATTAAGTTCAATCCACAATAAAGTTTTACATTTATAAATTTCTAAATACCCCATATGTGAGTTTCTACAAATATACAAATCGAAATTGAGTACAAGATATTAAGAGTTCGAACCCATCGGGAAGAATGGACAACTACCAATACTACTAAAATTTCTTTATTATTTAGACAATCAACAAATTGAAGAAAATAAAACTAAGCTAAAATACACAAGAAAATAGTAAATGAAATCTCCTTAGGTCATGATATCTCTCACTACTCATTCAAGCGCAGTCCTTGGATCATTGAACACTACTATCTCGCCTAGTTATAATGTAATTTCTTTATGCATGTGAAACCTACTTTCGTAGTGAATCAGTTGTACCTATAACTAATTCATACCTACTCCCGTGGTTATGAAATTAGTTACTAGCTCATTAGCTTCTATGAAATTAGTTACTAGCTCATTAGCTTCTATGAAATTACATGAAATGAACCACAAAAGGCACACCTCTATTCTAGTGAGTGTATTCCCAAGGTTAGCACTTTTATGAACTAGTGTTAAATTTCAATTCTCATTGCAAATTCAACACCTTGGGATTACTACATTCAACGGCCAGTTAATCATGATTATAAGAGCAAAAGTGCTAAATAACTTGTTCAATATAATAGCATCTAATAACCAAGAAATCAACATAAACAATCCTAAAAAGTTCAACCAAAACCCAAAGTATGAAACATTAAAGACTTATTATGAATATAAAATTCAAACTTGTATTAGAACTAAACATTAGAATCAAATACAAGAAACAAAATGATAGGAGAGAAATCACCCATGTCACTTGGGTTGCCAAACTCTCCATCTTTACTCTCAATCTTCTTCCATGCCTCGTTTTATGCTAGATTTGAAATAAAGCTAACTATTCTATACTACTTAAACTGCCAAAACTACTAACTATGAAGAATTACATCTTTGTGGTGTTTCTTCCACCTCCCAAAAAACTTCATTCATTCTTACTCAAAATATGTTTATATAGAGAGAAGAAAATCCAAAAAAAGCATTCTAAAGCTTCCTATTCAGCAGAAAAATCGTCCCTTATGTACCATAAAAAGGAAAAAAATAATTGAGCAAATTAAACAAGTTGAACAAGTTAAGCCATCATCCCTAACTGGAATTTGGCCAGTAACCAGTTGGATTGGACACCGTAGGAGAAAGTTGGACAAGAAAATTGACCTCTGGCCAATACTCAATCAGGAATCCAATCATGAAATGATATGAAAATATCTCTATGAATAAAGTCGAATCAGCACTTGTACAAAATACAAAAATTACAATCTTTTGAGTTACCTTACCAATTGCAAAAAATAAGGGCATTGAGAGGTCTAGGTGCTAAGTTTTGCTCAAAATACTAAAAAATAGTCAGAAAGCATTGTAGTAGAAATTAATCCAATAATTTGGACTTTTGGTTTTGAAAATGTGAGAACTGGACTTTGATATCTTCATAAGAATTATAGCCCTTTCGCTTACATTTAAAATGGTTTAACAATCATCCCAATCCAAGTTTTGTGCTCAAGTTATAGCCAAAGTACGAAAACGTGTCATTATTGCCACTGCTTTTCTTCTTGCTCCTTGATTGCATTTCATTTCTTGATCCTTCCATGTCACATGATCAACACTTTTAGGTGAAAATCACCGGTCAGTCAACAATTCACCTACTCGAGTGCTTAGCATACTCTAATTCAAACACCTTTAGGTGTGAGTATCGACATTTGTAAATGTCAACCCCTGGTTACTCGAGACTAAAATCATTGAAGTAGAACAAACTCTTATTCTTGCTTCATTCTTTTCTTCTTTCTTTTGGCTTTTTTTTTTTTATTTTTTTTTATTTTTCTCTTTTTCTTTTTTTTTTCCCTCTTTTTTTAACACAATATCCCATTGTAGCCCCTTTAAGGTATTTAGCACTCAAAAACTTCTCATCAAGAAAGTAATGGATCCAATAACCATGTTCACCCCACAACTTGCATAATCAATTAAACACAACAATTATGATCAATCATTTCCTTCACAATTAATGCAACAATCACCTACTAACTATCACTAAGCCATTAATATCATAAATATAGAAGCAATCACATAGTTTCAATAGCCACACTACATTATTGGTACTAAAGTTTTTCGCAGCAAAGAGTTCTTATCAAGAACGCAATGGATCCAATAATCATGTTCACCCCACAACTTGCATAACTAATTGAACACAATAATTATCATCAATCATTTTGTTCATAAGTAAAGCAATAATCACCTACTAACTATCACTAAGCTATTAAAATCATTAATATAGATGCAATTGCGTAGTTTCATCAGCCACACTACATTATTGGTATTAAATTATTGGAAAACTTTTGGCAGAGTTTTCCTTGTTTTTGGACCAAATTCCCTATAAACAATCCCATATTTAGCAATTTCAACATACCAAAATAACTAACAACCAAAATTTGAACAAATGCATTAATTTTCATATGAGTGCCAAGGGATACATTCAATTCCAACCATTTACCCCCACACTTAAATCGTACAATGGCCTTAGGGGAACTGTAGTGATTTATCTTATTAAAAAACAGTTTAAAGATTTCTTTTATTTTCACATTTGCTCAAAATTTTTTGATTTATTATATATATATATTTGTTAAATTGTAGATCTAATTTGTCATTTTTAGTATATGTTTAACCTGTTATTAGGGCAGAACTATAAATCAGATCGTGCTGGATGATTTTCAACAATTTGTCAATGAAATTTACTTTTATAAAAAAGAAAAATAACAATTATATGTGCAAATATCAGTTGTAAATTTCTGAAAAACGGAGTATAGTCAGGGAAAAAATTATGCTAGCACAATGAAAATTAAAACAATATTGAAGAGAAGGGGGAAAAATCATATTATGTCCAATAAATATTCTTTATTTATTCACATCATCGCACAAAAAAACAACAAGAAAAAAAAGCATGGATAAAAGTAAAAATTTTGAGTTTATTAAAAAGGAAATTAGTTCACAGTAATTTGGGGAATCCAAAATGAAATGAAAGCTAAGCTCGAGTCAAATTTAAAAGTTTATCAAACACAAAATATTGTTCAAGTTTGGTTTGATCAACTGGTGAACTAAAATCAAATGAAGCCAAGTTCAATTCAAGTAATTCACCTCTTAACCTGAGTCATTAGACAATAAACATATAATTATGACCTGCGAGGTACATACTATATGCATGTGATGTCTTTCCCAATTAACAAAAAGAAAGAAAGAAAGAAAGAAAAAACAAAAACCAATGCAGCTATTGAAAACTGAAATATCATTTAGAAAATAATTTGACCGGAATTTCATGCGATTGTTGGGGGATAGATAAAAATCTGCCCTGATTTCTTGTTTGATTGGCATATGACAATCCTGTTATATATCAGGGTTACCATTTATTAATAGAAATGCATGTCGTGTAAATTGTAAGGGTTCATTTAGTTTATAAGATGAGACAAGATTGGATGATTTATCCTGTCTCATCCAACTTGTCTCATCCAATATTTGGTTGCATTTTTATAATTGGATTAGACATCTATATTAACTGAATGAATCCTCTCTAGAGGGGATAAAGTCAACCCATGGGGGGTCTTGCTATTATTTATCTGAGAATAATTGTGAGAATGAATACTGATTAATTAGATTCTTTTACCCTTATCAAGAAAGACAAAACCTATAACTATATTAATAAACCAAACACTGGATAACAAGGATGAGTAATCCGATGATTAATCTCAGGATTAATTATCCAAAGATGAGTCATCCCACCTCATTTAATCAGTGAATCAAACGAACCCTAAAGGGCTAAAAGGCAACACTTAAGCCCAAGCCTCTGCCCAGTATAAATTAAACCATCTAGGCATATCAAGACATAGTAAGGGAAGAGATAAGAGACACAGATAGAAAAAATGCCTCAAGTTTATGCCATGAATGGAGGAAATGGACCGCAAAGCTATGCCCAAAACTCATCCTATCAGGTTGCTAGTTTAAACTGCAATTACCTCGTTATAAATGTCTAATGTGTGTAAGACCTGTGTAAAGATTTTTCTTTTTTTTTTTTTTTTTGGTCGCAGAGAGGAGCCGTAGAGGTTGCAAAAGAACTTATTAAAGAAGAAATTGACGAAGAACTTGATGTCAAGCAACTTTCTTCAGCCTCTGTGCATCCATTTCGCATAGCAGATTTTGGCTGCTCTACAGGACCAAATACATTTGTGGCCGTGAAAGTCATAACAGAAGCCCTGGAGGAAAAATTCAGAAAAGAGGGACTAATATCTGAAGTCCCTGAGTTTCAAGTCTTCTTTAACGACCATATATCTAATGATTTCAACACTCTGTTTTCTTCACTTCCACCAGAGAGACACTATTCTGCAGCTGGAGTGCCTGGTGATTTCCACAAGGTTTTGTTCCCAAAGGCATCCCTTCATTTTGCTCACTCATCTTGCGCGCTTCATTGGCTTTCGGACCTGCCAAATGAGGTTACAGACAACATGTCCCCTGCATGGAACAAAGGAAAGATTCACCACGGAGGGGCCAAACACGAAGTTGTTGAGGCTTATGCATCTCAATTTGCCAAGGACTTGGCGTCATTTCTGAATGCAAGGGCACATGAGCTCGTCAATGGAGGGCTGATGGCCCTTATTATTCCTGCTGTCCCTGATGCTATCCGTGAATCTCAGGCAACTACCATCACAGAGGTAGGATTTGAAGTTCTGGGATCTTGCCTCATGGACTTGGCTAAGAAGGTTAGATTCCATTAGTTTCAGATCTTCTTCAACTAAGAACTCTGTTTGAGTATCCCTCAATGTAGAGACACAACGTAAAATTTTGATTTTTTTTATCACTCAAATAGTATTAAATTCGAATTATCATCTAGTATTGGATGATAAATAGTTTTAGATAGTTAAATTAGTTAAATTATTCATTTTTGAATTCAAATGACATTTGTAATTCTTTTTTTCACACTTTTATGGACCAGTTGCATGGAGGGGCAGCTGCCCCTCAAGAATTTTAAAATTTTTATTTGCCCTCTAATAAATTTTAAAAAGTTAATTTGTAGTATGAATTTAGCCTTAAGAAATTATTCTAATATTAATTACTTGCACCTCTCTCCAAGCTTGAGAATTTGATATTCTATGGAAAGTATTTTGAAATTTTACTTTTGCCCTATAAAAAATTTAAAAAACTTTTACTTGCAAACAAGGGTATAAATGAGACTAATTATGCCAAACACTTAGATCTTCAAGATGGTCTGTCTATATTAAAGAGTTTAAAATTATGTTTAAATTTGTTTTTCTTTTTTAATTATCTAGCAAGCGAGAGGTGGGATCTAAGAAGTTGGGAGGGGGAAGGTGGGATAGGAACCTAGGACCTTTAAGTCAACCAAGCACCAAATTCAAATAAGCTATTATTGAGTTAAATGCGATTGAATTTTTTACATATAAATTTCAAATATTATATAAGTTCGATCTGAATTTGAAATTTTATTCGATGTAAAATGTTGTTCATGTTTGGTCTGATTAATTGGTGAACTGAAATGAAATGAGCTCTTACTAGTTTGACCTCAATTCGAGTATAGCATAGTTCGTTTGTTTTTCATTCTTATTTGTATATATAAAATATTATTTTGATATTAAGTCCTTACCCTCTAAACTTATGTACTTATTTTGGCTGAAAAAAAGTACAAAGTATTGGACGGAAATGAGCTTCACATGCCAATTTATTTTTCCAATATTTCTTCTGATTAAATATCCAGAACCAAACAAAACAGATATAGGAGATCAGCCAAATCAGGCATAATCTATCAGTGGCAGATATTGAATGGAATAGCTCCTTGGTCATGAATAAGCTATTAACAATGTTCCATAATTTCTGAAATATGTCTTCCGCTTAAAAATAGCAGCTGCAAATCCATGACCACGAATTTTCTGTCCTACAGTTTCTCTAATTTCCTTATACTGTGTAAGAGTGAGTTTTGGTCAAAGTATTTCTTTGAATTTCGACTGCAGGTTTTGGTAAAAAAAAAAAAGAGAAAAGAAAAAAAATACTTTCAATTCTAAGATGTACCTATTGCAGGGACTACTCGATAAATTGAAGGTGGATATGTTCAACTTACCACTATATTTGCCATCTCCTAATGAGATAAAGGCCCTGATGAAGGACAATGAACATCTAAATGTTCAGAGAATGGAGATATTAAGCATTCCAGGAAAGCAGGTGGTTTTCTCCGACCCTCGAGGAATTGCTTTGTACCTCAGAGCTGCCCTTGAAGGACTTCTAGAGAAACAATTTGGAAGTGATATCATGGATGAATTGTTTGAACTGTTTACACAGAAACTGACAGAGTCTTCCTCTCTCTTTAACCCTGAGAATCAGGATTTCGTTGTAATCTTTGTCCTCCTCAAGCGAAAACCGAGAACATGAAACAAATTTATTGGACCTTATGGATTGTGCTGGTGTTGTTAATTGCCACCAGGCAACCCGAGAAATGGCGTTGAAACAGCTGCTCCTGAATATATGGCATTAGCTTGCATAATCAAGCACATCTAGAAGCAAATCTTGCATTAAGTTTCCCCTTCTCTCCAGAACTCTTTTCTTTTTTTAGTCAAACTCTCCTTCATTTCTCGCACAGCAGAGAGATCAAATCTGGTTTTTCCCCACGGGAAGGACTTCTTTCTCTAATTTTTAGTTTCCCTTATGTGAATAAACTCTTTTTTAAGATTTTCTAATGAGAGATTCTTCTCTTCCGAGATCTTCTAGTAAAAGTTTCTTCTCTCCTAAATTGTTTGAAGGGTTTTTCTAACAGATACTCATAAGTCACTCATTAAGACACCTAATGTTCACTCAACCTACCATGTATTTACACATAATGGGGTAGTTAACCAAATAATCCTTCCGTAGGTTTGTTAACTAATTCTATATAACCTACTTTCTCCTAAACAAATATCGTAACTTCCTTCCTTATTTTCATCTGCCAAACTTACCTATCTTAGAAGCCTTACTAATTTGTGAATACTCAACTGTGGAAGGAGAAAAAAATAAGAACAATCTTAAAGGGAATTCAACATCAGACTTTGATCAAATAAGTTTTTCCAACAAAATTATTTTGCGAACAATCTTAAAGGGAATCCAACATCAGACTTTGATCAAATAAGTTTTTCCAACAAAATTATTTTGCTTACATGTATCAGTAACCTTGTTATCATATTTAATCTTTTCAAATGTTTACATTTATAGAAAAATGGATAAGTTATGTCATAATTAGTGTTAATTCGCATTTAAATGTTCCTAGTACGCAAGTAAATCCAGTAGACATATAGAACAAGAGCGAATTATTTTGAAAACGGACCTCACCTCAGATCATGGAATCTATAATGCCCAATTCTTTATATATTTTCAGTGCATTTTGAAACCCAAATATTATTATAATAACCAAAGTTTTGATAAATAAAACCCAATAATCATATCAAATAGGTCCAAACCCAAATTTAAATTGGCTTTAACTAATGCAGGCCATTTCTACAAAAAATAAATATTAAATATTAAATACATAAATAAGTAAATGAATAAATAAGCTACATGCCTAAATAATAAATAGATAAATAAGTTAAATAAATAAATAAACAACACCTTTTTATGGATAACCAATTTATGTCACATTCTAAAAGGGAAACTTTCTAAATTAGGAAACTTTTTAGAAAAGAGAAACTTTCCATTTCTAGAAACTTATCAAATACCTTTTATAAAAGGTTAAGATATGTTTTCTAAGATTTTTCAAGATCGAGATAAGCACTTTAAGAATAGGACATGTGAAATAGTTTATATATATATATATATATATATATATATATTATTGATTATATGTTAATAATCTCACCAAGCGAGTAATGTGATGTAGGTAGTAATTAGCCCTCTATATTTTCAAAATATTAAATATGAATTTTCTCAAATAAAAGGTTTATTTTGATATATGGAAAATGGATCATGTATGCCTATTTGAAATATTTTACTCTACTATGAAACATGAAATTAGTGGCCTGTTTTCATGAAATATAAGAAAATGCATGTGATGCATGAAATGAGATCTAAATAGCCATGAAATAGATTGTTGGAGTTATAGTCCTATCATTTACAACGATCAAGTGAGGATGAAAGAAAATACTTAATTGGTTATTAATGGTCTGGGTAGCCTTGGCCGATTGACTTATATTATATTATGTTATGTGGTCAAAAGGTTTAACATGAAATCTCTTGATCACCTTACTCGAAGGGGTTTAATATCTAAATTAAGTATTTAGAAACAGGATATTGCATGTACTTGTTTGTGAGTTATATTTTATGAAATGAGATGATATGATTGATATGTTTTATGATTTGTAACAATTTTCTATGAATATGATAATGTCATGTGTTTCCATGCCATGTTTGACAAGGGCTACCTCTAGAACTTATAGGACTAAGTGCCACCTTGGATAAGCCACTTATGTGTATGTTACTCACTCTCAATAAAACATGTATATGTAATATATAAAAAGATGCCAAATATTTTTATTTAGTGCATTCATGTGGTATTGTAGGACCGAATTTGCAAACATATAATGTGTATATAGTTACATGATCCGACAGCAGAGTAAGCACTATCTACTAGGTATACATCGTTCAACCTACGCTTTTTTTTTTTTCCTTACTGATCAAAAAAGTAATATTCTATACGTATAGAAGATAAGAGAAAGATAGATAGATAGACACTTTCACATGAAGATTATAGCATAAGGTTTTAGCAGATATATTGGTTTGAATATAGTATGTATTTATTTAGTATTTGCAATATTCAATTTTAGTGAATTTTTATAAATTGTAAATCCAATCTAGGACCAGTATTTGGGGCATGACATTATTGCAGATTTATTGCAGATTTGGATGAAATGACCATATTCTATTAAAAAAAAAATGAAACATGTGGTCATTGTTAATGAGTAATCAAGGGGTTGGCTCAGCTCCGCCCGCCGGATTTTCACCAAAGTTTCACCCTATGTTTTTAAACTCGGACCGGTTGAACCAGAAACTGGTCAGGCATCCGGTCTGAGTCATCCTTAAAAATCGGAAGTTTCAAAACCCGGTCAAAGCCAGTCAAAACTCGGGTTTGGCCGGATTTGACCGGTGAACCAGTTGATCGGGTTTTGACATTTGACCAGTTTTTTTTTTTTTTAACCTTTAACCCATCATATTCTTTCAAACTCACTTTTTAAGTTTTAGTAAATATGGTTTAACCTCTCATTATTTTAATAAAGTGTAAAATTAATCCAACACTTTTTTTAAGTTACATTTCTACCTATATATATATATTTTTTATATTCTTTAAGTCAATTTTGTGATTAAATATAAAATTCTCAAATTTGTATATAAAGTCATAAATCACCAATTTGAGAAAATTTTTTATATATATAAAGTTGAAAACTACCAATTTGAGGGAATTTTTATATACTATTTTTTAAGGAAATTTTTTTATATACTATTTTGATTATATTTATTAATATATATTTATGACATATTTATGATGTCATCCGATTCGACCCCCGGTCGAACCCGGTCGGACCCATCGACCCCTGACCCCTGAGCTCAGCCGGTTCGCTTTCCGGTCCGAGTCTGAAAACATAGGTTTCACCCGGGAAAGGAGGCATTACTTAAAGGTAGCTACCGTCAGACAGAGAGTTGCTGGATGAATCAAAGTCTTCCATAACTGGAACAGGGTTGACTAAAGTAAACCATCCAATGGCCAATTAGCACTTTCAATGTTCTGCAAAATATTGGGCCAATATGCACTTTCAATGTTCTGCAAAATAAACTAACTTTCGGGTTTGACCATCGATGACTCTGTCAACTAATAAAATTCCAAGTCAATATTCTGTTATTAATTCTGGATAAATTAAGATTATCAAGGGATTTAAGGACACGAATCTTTCTAAACCAAATCTAGTAACTTTGAAGACCAAAAACAATTTTTATTCCCTCTGAAAAATGCGACTTGTATTGCAGCATGAATGGACACCCCTTTAGATTGCCTTTCAAGAAATAATATAGACATAATTGAACTACAAGACTTTTGAAGAAACAATAAAGACATTATTATACTACAAGCCTTGACAATGTCAAGCTTACTAATAAAAGACCATGTTAGTCCTGCAAAAGTTTGTTCTCTGACTGGATCACCAGTGAGCTGCAATGTCCTGGAGTTCCCTTCATAAGTCTTCATCTTCCCTCTTCTATGGCTGCTGCTTTTCATATTTGCTAACTATATTCATCTTGGTTTTTCCATGCTATGGGAATACTACTAGCCAAGCTTCATGCAACCAACTTGATCGCGACTCTTTGTTAGCCATCTACAATGGAGTCTCCACTACATCTCCTTTAAATTGGAGTGTCTCAATTGATTGCTGTTCCTGGGAAGGTGTTAGTTGTGCTCATGATGGTCGGGTATCTCGCCTGTGGCTGCCTTCAAGAGGCCTTGAAGGAGAAATCTCTATTTCAATCACAAACCTCAGCCATCTTAGACAACTCAGTTTGGCTCACGATCAGTTCAGGGGAGTTATGCCAGAAGGGCTTTTTTTGTCACTGAATAGACTGGAAATGATCGATTTAAGCTAGAATAGCCTCTCTGGACAGTTACAGACATCTAGTGATCATTTGCCAACAACCATCAGAACAGTGAATCTCTCCAGTAACAAGTTTGAAGGGATTGTCCATTCTTCATTCCTACAGCCAGTGAGGACCTTAATTAGTTTCAATGTCAGTAATAACAGCTTACGGCCAATTGCCTTCCCTTATATGCAACTTCTCTTTTTCTATCACACTTCTCGATTTTTCTTTCAATCACTTCAGCAGCTCGATTCCCTACGGTTTCGGAACATGCTCCAACTTGAAGGTCTTGCGTGCAGGTTTCAATTCAATTACCGGATCTCTTCCTGGTGATATTTTTAATCTATCAACTTTGCAAGAAATATCCTTTCTAGGCAATAAAATTTCAGGTCCATTGAGTAATGGCATTGTCAACCTTACCAGCCTAAAAATCCTTGAACTTTTTGACAATGAATTGACGGGTCCAATTCCTCATGACGTAGGGAAACTTTCCAACCTGGAGCAGCTTTTTCTTCACATTAACCACCTGAATGGCACTCTTCCCCTGTCGCTGATGAATTGCACTCAGCTCATCAAGCTGATTTCAAGGGACAACCTTCTTTCTGGTGAACTTTCTGGCTTTGATTTCTCCCATTTGCTTCGTATAAGAACAATTGATCTTGGGAATAATATTTTCAATGGTAGCTTCCCCTTGAGTATTTTTTCATGTCCATCATTGACTGCAATAAACTTGTCAACTAACCAACTCACAGGGGAGATTCAACCTGAGATACAATCACTACAATCATTGTCTTTTTTCTCAGTTTCCAACAACACGCTAACCAACATCACAGGTGCAATCAGAATTCTTAGTGGCTGCAAGAATCTCAGCATATTGACACTCTCAAAGAACTTCTATAATGAAAGCTTGTCAAATGAAGGAAGCTTAGTTGGTTCTGACGGATTCCCAAATCTTATGGTTCTGGGATTAGGGGCATGCCAATTAAAAGGGCAGATCCCTATTTGGCTGGCTAAACTTGGGAAATTGGAAGTTCTTGATCTCTCAGTGAACTCATTCACTGGTCCAATTCCTAATTGGTTAGGAGTTTTGCCAAATCTGTTTTACTTGGATTTATCTCAGAATTTACTTTCGGGTCAATTATCAGCTCAAATCTTGGGATTGCCACGACTAGTATCTAAGGAGTTGGTAGATGAAATATACACTGAGCTGCCACTGTTTCTCCAACCCGAAAACCTCTCCCCCCTGCAGTACACTAAGATATCTAGCTTCCCGCCAGCTATATATCTTAATAGAAACAACCTCTCTGGGAATATCCCTCTGGAAATTGGCCAATTAAAGTTTATTCATCACCTCGACCTCAGTCATAACCAATTCTCAGGGATCATTCCGGACTCAATATCTAAACTAACTAACTTGGAGAAGCTGGACCTGTCTGACAACCATCTTTCTGGTGAAATTCCTTCTTCAATAAGAAATCTTCACTTTTTATCGTCCTTCAGCGTGGCAAACAACAATCTACAAGGCCCAATACCTACAGGAGATCAGCTTGATACTTTCCCCAGTGCAAGTTATGAAGGCAATCCAGGTTCATGTGGTCAACTTCTTCAGCGCCCTTGCACTGACCTACCAAAGACCACAGCGGCACTATCTCCAACAGATAAGGGGGGTCTACAAACTAGAGTCATATTTTGGCTCACATTTGGGATCGGCTTTGGCATCAGTTTTAGTGTCAGTTTTGTAACAGTTGGTATAAGATTCAGAAAGTTGCCCCCGGGATCCTGGTCTAGGAAAATATTTTATGAACTCTAGCTTCCAACCAAGCCAATACTGTAGGCTATCTCTGATGGGACGACCATGATCTTGGATCCTGAAAGCTCCATGGAAATCAGCTTGGCTTGCATGGAAATGGGGGCGCTTCATGTTTGTGGTTGTTGTCTGTATTACCGGTGTTGCTAGTTCAACAAAATTTGGCATCAGTCTTGCTCATAATCTTTTTGTTCCTTTTTCCCCCTTTCTTCTTTTTTGGTTCAAGCAAGACTTTATGAGTAAATGTAGATTCCTTTTTAAGTGCCCTCTTGATCCAAGTATCCATTCCCCATTCCCTATTAAAAAGCTTTTAACAAAATTGCATGGGTGTTCTCAAAAAAAAAAAAAAAAACAATGTTGAGTTTTGAAATTTTAATGACCAAATTGTTCTCACATGCCGCATGTCTAGAACATAGATATTTTAGTACTTATTTTAAAAAATTTGGCATGAAAATACAACCCTCAATCATAATCCAAAAGCTGCATAGGACATGCTTCTGATTTTCAATTTTTTATCTAACAGATCAATTAGAATAAGCAAAAGTAGTTGAGACTATAATAAAATAGCTTTTTTCTGACGCCAAAGGTTAAAATTAGGTTTCCAAAAATCATTTGACAACAAAAGTTTATGTTCCTTAACCTTTCTTTCTTTATCTTTTGAGATACTACCATATTATGAAAAACTAAACAGTTAGCCATCCCCAAGTAGTCTGGCTGGATCCATCTTTTGGCGGTGAAAGTAAGAAAATCAATAATTACAGTAAGATTAGCACAGTAAATTGTAATGGCGCCTTCAATAGTGTGAATTTTATGCTTTCATTTATTATTTGGTTAAGAACATTAGGTGAGCTCAAGAAAACTATCTTTTGTTTTTGTTTTCCTTTTTTTTCTTTTAAGAAAAAAGTTTGGATAGATTTGACTTTGGTCGCCATATAGGTTAGAGCATGGCCACCAGAGCCACGTATTATTTAGAACGGTTCTCATAGATTACCCACCAATACAATTCTTATATTAGTAATGGAATTCGAACATATGATCTTTTATGAAAAAGTAGCTAGTTGTTAATAATTTAACGCAGAGTTCAGGCAAGCTCAGCCTTTCAGTCCCTGTCTTGAACTCTAGAAACATCCCGTATGATTATGAAATTGTCATATTTGGCCAGCTGGAAGCACCGTGATATAGTGTCTACTAACATGACTGATACTCTCTAAAGAGGCCCTATTCGGTAGCTTGTGGTTTTTATAAATTTGTATAAATTTTA
Organism: Gardenia jasminoides; assembly: GCA_013103745.1. Classification (NCBI taxonomy): domain Eukaryota; kingdom Viridiplantae; phylum Streptophyta; class Magnoliopsida; order Gentianales; family Rubiaceae; genus Gardenia; species Gardenia jasminoides. The sequence continues at coordinate 18,965,130 of CM023104.1, forward strand.
TTTCTTTCTTATTTTCACTAGAGGAATTCTTTAAAACTCTCAAAGTTTTAACTCAAATTTTTAACAAATTTGTATAAAACTTGTTTGGTCAGGGAGTTAGTGCGGGCAATGAGTAGCTGATGCGGCAAGATGATAGTTAGGGAGTTAGTTACAGAATTAGCCTATTAATTAAAGCTTCTGAGAGAAAGCAGAGGTGAGTAATCTGTAATCTTTCCAATACTCTCTTGTACTCTCTCACTATCAATAATCCATATTGTCTCTCCTTCTCTACCAGTTGCTTTCTTCACCATTTCTGCAACTCCAGAGACTGAGAAAGCGGTCTTCCTATCTTTGGTATCACACCGACACTGGAAAAGTTCGTCAAGGTTTTATTCCATCCTATGTGATGATGGTCATCGAGGGCCCCATTGCTCTAGATTCAAGGCATTAAATCAACGAACATGACTATAGCGTGGCATGTTCAAAACGGGAACTCGTACATGCCCGAAGACTGCTCGACGAAATGCCTGAAAGAACGGTAGTCCCATGGAACGCCATGAGCTCAGGCTACTAAAAAATGGGGTAAGTTCAGTGAAGGTCTGTCTTTACTTTCTCTGATGCACTGCTCCAATGCAAAGCTCAACGAGACCACTTGTTAAGCGTCTGTGGCCGCCAGTGGTCATTGGATAACGAAGGGCAGCAAATTCATGGCTTGGTTTTAAAATACAGTCTTGAGAGTTTTGAGTTCGTGGGGAGTTCTTTGCTCTACTTTTGTGCAAGTTGTTGGGATATTGGGAAAGCTAGACACATGTTTGATGAGTTACGTGAGACGAATGAGTTGCTGTGGAGCTTGATGCTTGTGGGCTATGGTCAAAATAATCTACTGGATGATGCGTTGAGTGTTTTCAACAAGATGCCTCGCCGGGGTGTTATTGAATGGACTACATTGATTTCAGGCTATTTGAAGATTGATGGTGGATGTGATAAGGCTCTGGAGTTGTTTCAAAATATAAGAAATGAAGCAGTCCCTAATGAGTTCACTTTGGATTCCATCATAAGGGCTTGTGGAAGATTGGGTGCTTTGCCTAAGGGAAAAGCATTACACCAGCTTTGATAAAATTGGGGTTTGAGTTTGAACTTTCAGCTAGTGTTGCTCTTGTTGACTTTTAGAGTAATAGTGAAGTTATTGGAGATGCCAAGAAGATTTACGATATATTGGAGAATCCATGTATGAACATTTCAAGCACTCTAATTGATGAGCTTCTAAGAATGGGCATGGTAGAGGAAGCTGAATTGGTCTTTAGTGGATTAGTTGAGAGGAATTCAGTTTCATATAGTCTGATGATCAAGGGATATGCATTGTTTGGTCGAGTAGATGATTCAAAGAGGTTATTTCTGGAAACGCCAGGAAAAAGTTTAATTTGCTTGAATATGATGATTCATTGCTGTGCAAGACTGGTGAATTTCATACAGCTTTGAATCTTTTTGAAGAAAATAGAGAAAAAGGAAGCACTGTTACTTGGAACTCCATGATTTCTGAGTACACTGAAAATGATTAACATGAGAATGCAATAAATTTATACATAGACATGTGTGGGTTGTCAATATCTCCGACCAGATCAACTTTTTATGCTTTGCTTCGTGCATGTTCATATCTTGGTGCTCTTCAGAAAGGGCAGCAGATCCATAGTCAATTGGCTAAAACTCCATTTGAGTTCAATGTTCATGTTGGTACAGCTCTTGTAGACATTATTCCAAGCGCAGGAGCATTTCTGATGCTCAAGCATCATTATTGTGTATTTCGCATCCTAATGTAGCAGCTTGGACAGCTTTAATTCGCGGCTATGCATATCGTGGTCTTGGATCTGAGGAAACCTTGCTTTTTGAGCAAATCTTGGACTGGGGAATAAGCCCAAATGCTGCAATCCTTGTTCCTGTCTTATCTGCATGTATTGGGGCTGGTTTGGTCAATGAGGGGATGAAGATTTTCCGATGAATGGAACAAGCTTATGGATGAGCCCCATCCTTGGAGCATCTTACTTGTGTGGTGGATCTTTTATGTAAATCTGGTCTGCTACTGGAAGCCGAGGAGCTTATGAAGGAGATGCCATTTGAGGTTGATGAAATTCTCTTGATTACAGTGATAAACACATGTTCGTCTTGGACTGACATTGATGTGGGTGAGAGAGTGGCCCACAAGATGTTTGCTTTGGACCCTAAGCCTGCATGTGTTTTGATGTCTAACATGTATGCTGCAATGGGGAAGTGGGGGGAGAAGATGAAAACTAGAAACATTCTAAAAGAGCCGGAAGTGAACAAGGATCCTGGAAATAGCTGGATTGATATAAATAGCAGAACCAATATATCTAGTGTAGAAGATTCAACCCATCCATGCTGTAATATGATTTATGCAACTCTGAAACATCTCAAGGCAAATATGAAATCCTGTGCAGAATTTCAATTTTATTCTCCAGGACAAATGAAAGCAGCTTTGTTCAGTTTTACATCTTGATACAGTAAACTCTTTTCAGAGCTGAAAGTTATCTTCTAGTGCTCTTGTTATTATGCTGTCACTTTAAGAGACTGCTTACTCTCTCTACCTCAGTCAAATTACATTCTGAATTAGATAAATTTTGATCTGTTTTACATCCTGAATTAGGAATTTTAATCGCTTCTGCTCTTAAAGGATATTTTTGAACGTAGAATTCAGGTGATTAGTGGAGAGAAGCCTTAAGCTTTGTTTTTTCTAATAACTAATTGGTTCAAATTGTGTGCCCTTTTCAAGGGCTTCATTTTTATCAATGTATGAAAGGTTGCCATTGACCACGTGGGTTAGTACTCTTTTGTTTTTCAAGTGAAATTTTGGAACCTTGCAGAATAGAAATGCGTAGCATGATTGTTTAGTTATACTTTCAACTTGATTTCTATGACAATTTGAGATTATAACATACATCTTGACGGTTGGTGATCAAGCGTGTTCAGAGAGGAGGAGAAGAACTGGTGGGGGTTGCTGGGAAACAGAAGGGAGATCGAAGTTATACAGTATGATCATCTTTTTGCAACTATCAGATCTTATGTTAATAAATGATTAAGGTGCAATTTGTTTATCTTGTGTTTTAGGATTTTCCATTACCTCGTCTTTTTCTAACCTGCAATTGATCGCTTCTGTGCTGAATATGAGAAGGTTGAATTTCTTTGTTTTACATGACTTGGTAGAAAGTTTTTTGGGATGCTTCCTAGCGGAGTCAAAAGAATGATTGGAACCTTTTTCTTTTTTCCTTTTTTATCACAAGTTACAGTGCTCCCCCCTTCATAGAAATGCGTAGTATGATTGTTTAGTTATACTTTCAACTTGATTTCTACAACAATTTGAGATTATAACATACATCTTGACGGAAGATGATCAAGGGTGTCCAGAGAGGAGGAGAAAAACAGGTGGGGGTTGCTGGGAAACAGAAGGGAGATAGAAGTTACACAGTATGGTCATCTTTTTGCAACTATCAGATCTTATGTTGATCAATGATTAAGGTGCAATTTGATTATCTTGTGTTTTAGGATTTACGATTACCCCTTCTCTTTTTCTAACCTGCAGTTGATCCCTTCTGTGCTGAACATGAGAAGGTTGAATATCTTTGTTTTACATGACTTGGTAGAAAGTTTTTTTGGATGCTTCCTAGTGGAGTCAAAAGAATGATTGGATTCTTTTTTCTTTTTTCCTTTTTTATCACAAGTTACAGTGCTCCCCCCTTCCCTTGTCTCTGAATTGCAAAATCCTGGCTCCACTAGTGTTATTGTATTCGATTTTGTTAATCTGTAACTTGATAAACATGAAAGTGTTGTGGTCTTCCTAAGATGGGAGGAAGAAAAATACATCTGTATTGGAATGACGTATGGCAGGCTTCTGCATCTTTGTTATGTGAAGCTCTAATGCTGCCTCAGGACTCTAGTTTCAACTAATGAATTGTGGGTGATGATGGCTAGTCTTCTATAATAAGGCTTAGTTAACTTGCCAACTTTTTGTTAAAACTGAAAAGTGAAATGGGCATGATAGAAAGTGACTATATGGTTATGTTTCCATCACTGAACCAATAACAGATTTAGAAGGAATATAATCTTATCTTGATCTTTTGGAAGTGTAATTTCTTTTTAACCGCTTGTTCTCCTTCATTTGAGCGAATCCTATTTGCTTCAGCATGCTAAGTGATTAGTAGATTAAGTTTTGAACTTTGCAATCTTTTTGCTTCATAATTTACTTGTTCACCCTGGTTACACACTCTGGTTTTGTATGTTCATCCAAAGAAAGTATTTTGTCCTTTCAGAAGGCAGTGTTCACTTTCGGGTGTGGCACCCCATTTGCGTGTGAAAGAACCATCACATGAATAGATTTGATGCAAAAAAAATGGGTTTTACCTGAAGCTGTAAAATGGATAATTCTACACCTTGTGCTCAGAGGTTCAAGCCAGACATAATCCTTGTTTCAGCAGGGTAATTATCTAGCTCATATATCCGTCCATTTCTGACTTCAGATTCTAAGGCACTTTAGCTTTTGCCTTTCATACTTTGTTGTATCTTCTATTTGTGAAAACTCTGTATAAGAACAAATTAGTAGAATTACATAACAATCTGTGGACATTAAATCTTTTCGAGTTGTTTCTATTGTTCTGTACTTCTTTCTTTCAGACACTTCTATGGTACGTTTTCTGTGCATTATTAATTCAGTGAATTAACAAGCATTCATTTGTATTCCCTTCTGCATCCTAGAAGGTTTGATGACATATCAGATTTTGGTTCTGCAGTGACATGGAAAACTTTAGCAGATCTTTGGTACGGTAAATGTCATAGCAGAGTAATATATCTGAGAAGGTATTCCATGTTACCTTAAGCTTTAGTTTCCTTTCATGACAAAAATGAAAAAAATAATTCTAGACTCACTCGTGAGTTGTGACTGAATGATTTCCAGATTTGATGGGCATATCTTGGATCCATTTTGCAAGCCTGCAGTGTGCAACGGGGACGTACTACTTCCTTAAGTATCAAAAAACTTGCCAAAGATTTGTGTGGCGGGAACTGTCTTTTTCTTCTGAGGATATAACCTCAATTCCCTATCACACTCGGTGGCAGGTTCTTTCTGTGCTTTTCTTGGGAAACCAAGCTTGGCTGAGGATTTTGATGAACCCCCCCAAAAAAAAAGGGTTTATATGATGAACCATCAGATAAGTTAAAACAGGCAATGTAGAAAATCAAGGGCATAGATTCCCTGTAGGGGAAAAATATAATCTGGAAGTATTAAACTTGTCCTAGTCCTCTATTAATTTCTCATTGCTTCTTTGTGAGCCATGGATTCCCTTCATCTAATTAGAATGGTAGTAATGACCCAAAGAATGCAGTTATTTTGCTATGAGAATGACCGTTAGATGAGGTGAACTATACTATACTGGTCTTATTGACTAGTACTTTTAAAAATTCACAATACATGAGGAAGCAAATAGTTGTAAAGATCCCTAGACTTGCGAAGCATCTAGTTTTTGTATGTCAAGTTAATCATGCAGTGGTTTAAATACGACTTTTTGCAGAATGCTAAACCATCTTGTGATTGCCAAAGTTGAGCTGAATGTGAATGAGGATTATTACAGCTATGTGTCACCATTTATTACATTGCACACAGTTTGATTTTACAGTTAAACTGAAGTTTGTTTTGCCTCTTTTGCGCAGGGTAATGTGAAAAAAAATGGGCATCTGGTTTTCATAGGAATAATTACTGTGTATATGACTGCACTGCTGAAATCAAATCTTGGAGTTTTAAAGATTAAAATGCTTCACTTAAATTACATAAAATATTTCAAACAATTTAACTTTTGTTGTGACAATTTGATGTAGGCTAATGGTAAAGGTCTTGTTCGTCGTTTTCAAAGATTTCAACACTCCCTCTTTTGTATGTGGTTAAACTTAAATGTAGACCTGAACTTTGCCAAAATTTTACCATGGAAATGAGCCAATACCAAAGTGAAGCCGCTGTGCTGGAACAGTCAAACCCTTCCATAACTGTACAAAGTTGGACTTAAAGTAAAGCATCCCATAACTAATTAATAAACCGAAAATTCTGCTAAATAAACAAATTTTCGAATTTCATCATTGATGACCTGTCAATTAAGATTTCGAATCAATATTCTGTAGATTAACTTGATAAACTAAGCCACTGGTAAGGCATTTATAGACTCATCTTTCCGAAACAAAGCTAATGATTTTGAAGATAATAATGTCTTTTCTCTCTAAAAAGCAAAACTTGTTTTGAAACATAAACGCGCACCAATTCTTGTTGGGGCCTTTTCAAAGAAATGATGAAAACGTGATTGAACTACAAGCCTTCTGAAGTGATAAACGTGACATAATTGCGCTACAAGCGTTGACAAGGTCAACTTTACTAACATAAAAATATCTTATGCTTGCCAAAAGATGGATCTCTGAGTGGATCACCAGTGAGCTGCAATGTTCTTGAATTTCCTTCATAAAACTTCATCATCTCTCATCTGCTGCCGCATTTTATTTATGCAGCTGCTGGCTGTCTTCATCTTGATCTTTCCATGGTATGGGAATACTGCTAGCCAAGTTTCATGCAATCATCTTGATCGTGACTCCTTGTTATCCATCTACAATGGAATCACTACTTCATCTCCTTTAAATTGGAGTGTCTCAAGTGATTGCTGTTCTTGGGAAGGTGTTAGTTGTGCTTATAATGGTCGGGTGTCCCGCCTATGGCTGCCATCAAGAGGCCTTGGAGGAACAATATCTGCTTCAATTACAAACCTCAGTCATCTCAGACACCTGAGTTTGTCACACAATCAGCTCTCCAGCAATCTCCCGGATAGGTTATTTTTGTCACTGAATCAACTTGAAATGATTGATTTGAGCAATAATAGCCTTTCTGGACAATTGCAGACATCCAATGATCGCTTGCCAACAACCATCAAAACAGTGGATCTCTCCAGCAACAACTTTGAAGGGATTGTTCATTATTTGTTCCTACAGTCAGCGAGAAACTTAACTAGTTTCAATATCAGTCGTAACAGCTTCCATGGCCAATTACCTTCCCTTATATGCAACTTTTCTGCTTCCATCACACTTCTTGATTTTTCTTTCAATCATTTCAGCAGTTTGATTCCCTACGGTTTTGGAACATGCTCCAACTTGAAGGTATTGCGTGCAGGTTCCAATTCATTTACGGGATCTCTTCCTGGTGATATTTTTAATCTATCAACTTTGCAAGAATTATCCTTTCCATGCAATAAAATTTCAGGTCCATTGAGGAATGGCATTGTCAATCTTACCAGCCTAAAAGTCCTTGAACTTTATGCCAATGAATTGACGGGTCCAATCCCTCATGACCTAGGGAAACTTTCCAACTTGGTGCAGCTGCTTCTTCACATTAACTACCTGAATGGCACTCTACCCGTGTCGCTGATGAATTGCACTCGACTCATCAAGCTGAATTTATGGACCAACTCTCTTTCCGGTGAACTTTCTGGCTTTGATTTCTCCAATTTGCTTCAGCTTAGAACAATTGATCTTGGGAATAATTTGTTCAGTGGTAGCTTCCCCTTAAGCATTGTTTCATGTCCATCCTTGACCGCCATACGCTTGTCATCTAACCAGCTTACAGGGGAGATCCAACCAGAGATACAATTGTTACAATCACTGTCTTTTTTCTCAATTGCCCAGAACAGTCTAACCAACGTCACAGGTGCAATCAGAATTCTTAGTGGCTGCAAGAATCTCAGCGTGCTGTTACTCTCAGAGAATTTCTATCATGAAAGCTTCTCAGATGAAGGAAGCTTGGTTGGTTCTGACGGATTCCCAAATCTTAGGGTTCTGGTATTAGGTAACTGCCTATTAAATGGCCAAATCCCTACTTGGCTGGCTAAAGTTGGGAAATTGGAAGTTCTTAATCTCTCGGTGAATGAGTTTACTGGTCCAATTCCAGGTTGGTTAGGAGCTTTGTCAAATCTTTTTTATTTGGATTTATCTCAGAATTTACTTTCAGGTCAATTATCAGTTCAAATCCTAGGATTTTCACGACTAGTATCTAAGCAGATGGCAGATGAAGTATACGATTACTATATGGAGTTGCCGGTTTATACTCAACCTGAAAACGTCTCGACCCTGCAATATAATAAGCTCTCTAGCGTGCCGCCAGCTATATATCTTAATGGAAACAACCTCTCCGGGAATATCCCCGTGGAAATTGGCCAGTTAAAGTTTATTCATAGTCTCGACCTCAGTCATAACCAATTCTCAGGAATCATTCCGGAATCAATATCTAAACTTATTAACTTGGAGAAGCTGGACCTGTCTAACAACCATCTTTCTGGTGAAATTCCTATTTCCATATGCAATCTTCATTTTTTATCGTCCTTCAGCGTGGCAAACAACAATCTACGGGGCTCAATACCTGCAGGATGTCAGCTTGATACCTTCCCCAATGCAAGTTTTGAAGGCAATCCAGGTTTATGTGGACGTTTTTGGCGTCGCTGCACAAAGACCATAGCTGCACTATCTCCAGCACGGACAGGAAGTCCAGCTACTAAAATCATATTTTGGCTCACATTTGGGATAGTTTTTGGCATCAGTTTCAGTGTTAGTTTTGTAACAGTTGGTATAAGTTCAGGAAGCCTTCCCCCAAGATCCTGTTGTAGGAGAATATTCTATCAACTCTAGCTTCCAATTTCAACCAAGTCGATAATGTAGGCTATCTTTTATGTGATGTCAGTAAGTTTAAGTAGCCCATGATCTTGATTCCTGAAAACTCCATGGAAATCAGCTTGGCTTGCATGGAAACGGGTCTTTTCATTAATTTTGTGGTTGCTCTCTATACTACTGCAATCGCAAGTTCAACAAAATTTGGTGGTCAGTCTTCTTCATGATTTTATCCCCCTTTTCAAGACTCTTAAATATAACTAGTAATACTTCACATGCTTTGCACGTGATTTTATCATCCTAGTATGTACGGTCGTGAGATACTAAAATATTTTTTTATAATTTTGATTATCAATTTCATACTAAAATGTTTTTATTTTTGTTTTTCTTTTAAATGTCACAAAATATTGATGCTATCGTATCTTACCAAAATTATTCAACATTTTTAATATTATTACATTTAAATCAGAATATCACAATTTTGTACATACAAAATAATATTGTTGAGTGAGAAAAAATGAATTTAGATGTTGAGTGTGAGCGCAACAAATATATGTATTAGCAACATAAAATTTTAAATTGTGATATTTATTTCTTAAAGGGCATTAGAGTAAATGAATACGTTTATATTAATTATATAAATTCAACTCAAGTATCATATTATATATTGATATTCTTCCTATACTCCAACAAAATACATTCTAATCAAAGAATGAATTAGAACCATCAAACTATAGCTTTTGAAAAGATAAGATTTGACTAAATTACTAAAGATTTTAATTTTAGTATCAATGTTTTGAACAATATGTCAATATCTATATCTTTGCTTATGGATTTCCTTTCCCCCCCCCCCCCATTTTTGACTACTTAAAATAAATTGTTATAGTAGAACAATGAAGTGAGAATGGTCTAATCAATTTATATGAAGTATCTTGATCCAAGTATCCATTCACCTTTCTCTAATCATAGTTAACATAATAAGCATCATTCTACGTTATTACTAGCAATCCACAATTTTAGTGGGGAAAAAAAGCTACCCTCTGCCTTTTTGTCTTGATCTTTAACTAATGGTAATGGTGCTAGGCTAATAAGATCAATTATCAATAACAAAGGCACTCGATCTAGGCTCTGAAATTTATTGAGTTGAGTATGCTTGGAAGTTTCTATCCAGTTAAAATTAGTAGTTATAAGCCATATTCTGCTATTGCTTCATTTGGTGAAGAATAAAATTATTTTGATAGTTAGTTTTTTTTTTTCGTGTTATTTATCACCAATTTAGAATATTCAACTCTCTATATTTGATCAACAACTATGTTCTGACCCTAGATAAACTCAGCTCTAATAGTAACTCGTGATTTTATGCTGAGTTTATCAAATTTACTCTAAAGCTTGACATTAATCAGATCAATATTATCTTACTAACTCAAGTTAATTCAGCAACACTTGGCCAAGAGTGCATTTTTAAACTAGGAATAAAACCGAGTTGGTTTTTTTTTTTTGGGGAGGACCTTTCTTGAATATACCCAAAATAGTAGTATGTTCTTTGTCTTTATTTTTCATTTTGCACTCTAAAAATTCCATTTTCTTTCCAAGTATTTTATGTAGGCGACACTAGTTTTTGAAGGAAAATAAGATCCTTCAAATTACCTGAAATAATTCTACGAATTAAAATTGGATTCTTAAGGACCTCTCTACTGGTAGAATGTATATTTTTGGCTAACTTCCTTTATAAAATGAGATTTCGATTGGATTGAAGTGAACGCAGATTAATCTATTTAATCCTAATGAAGATTGATCACAAGCATATAAACGGTCATAAAAAAGCAGATGCACAAGCACACACCTATTTATTCAAGCACTAAGTGGCTTGGAAAAGTTACTGACTCGCATTCAAATTAATTCTAACGTAAGAAAATACATTTCAGATTTTATGCTTTTAGACAATTATATTTACATATTAACAACAGATGATGTGCTGATGATTGTTTAAGAGATAAAGTGTTTCTATAAGAAACTGTAAACATATATTTTCTTTTTTGGTACTATGTACAATTATTTCTTCAATAATATAAAGTTTGTCAATACCTATGCAAGAAGTGAAAATTGCATATATATTTACACAAGCACAATGCCACAGCCAGTTTTCTCCACTACCCTCAGGTCATTCTTTTAATCCAAGATCAGGATAGTTGACTGAAATTTTTGATAATTTGCACAAATATTGCTGTAGCATTAAAAGTTCTGCCTGTGGCAGACTTCTACAAAGCATGAACAGTATGTATTAGTGGAAATTGCAGCTTGTGGGAGTCAGTGAATTCATTGGAATTTCCAGGATTATATTATCTTCTTAGTGAGGTCAGAGGAAATTTTTACACCACAGACAAATTCATTACAAATCTGATAGCATAACTCAATTGAAGGTCAATAACATTAAGCCTAAACAAATCTTATTATGATTTTATAATTGATGATATGGTAATCTACAGGGTTGGATTCCTATCAAAATAACACAGCTTATTTTTCCTGCATTGCATCCCTATAAAAATAACACAACTTGGAGTTATCTTAAATTGCAGCTCACTTTTTCCTCTCTGTTGATTATTTTGCAAATTTATCTAGTAGAATCTACCTAAACATCTTCCCAATTTAAGTTTTTTGTTGCATGAGACTAGCAAAGGTTTTATCCGAGAAGCCGTCGAATTATTTATTTCTTCAGTCTAATAGAGTTGTTGACAAATAAATCATAATAAAAAAAAGTCAGGTTATAGACTTTGGTTTGAAAGACTCGTGGCTAATAGCTATGAGCATTTGCTGAGGAAAGGAAACTATTGCCCCAAAGTTCTGGTTAGCATATGCTAATGTGCTGCAAGATTTTACGAGATTTATTTTTTTTTTCCTCGGTGAAACCAAGTCAAGATTGGGAGCTGTAATGGATCTAATGTTGTTGGAAATAGCAAACCTGTGTGTAGACATTGAAAATTTTAAATTTTAATTGAATAAGAAAATAAATTAAACTGCCTTCACTCATTGGTCTAAATGGGTTTTTGAAGTCATCCCTAATTATGTTTATAATTGGGTAGACAGGCTACATTTATTTGTACAATTGGGTAGACAGTCTACATTAAATTTTGGTCCATGTCAATGGTGTAATCCAGTAGTCTTTGTTTATGAATAGATTTTTCAAGTCACAAGTACCTCATATGGGTAGAAAGACCGGTAATTAAGGAGTCCCCTTTCCCAAATTGGATAATAAAGGTTGCAAGAAAAATGTGCTCCAAATAGACATGTCAATGGATAGAGTTTAAATTGAACCTCTTTGATCTAGATCCAGACCTATTAAATTTAGTTAGATCCAGACCCACACCCAGACTCATTAAATTTAGTTAGATTCAAACCCACACCCAGACTCTTATGGGTCTCAAAAAATAAGTCCAAATCCAAATTTTCATAGATCTAGCTATCCAATAGGGATCCATGGATATTTTCTCTAAATATATTATAGTAAAAATATATTCAAAATATACAAATTTCAAAAATTACATATTACCATCGAATTTTTATTTTCAAATAATAAAATTAACATTCAAAAAGTTCAAAGAAAGGACTATTATCAACTATTTCCATTTATTTTCAAAACATCAACTACACCATGTGACATCCAATCTTTTATTTGTTTGCTTTTACTTGTTCTCCTTCTCCTGCAAAAGGTTGTACTAATTACGATGACAACTAAGATTATTTATTTTATATACACACACACATACATATATTTGTGTATTAATGTATGTATGTATGCATATATATGTATTATTTAATCTTAAAATACATAGAGCACCAAAGTGTTGGTAATAGTGATTTCACACGTTATCTTGTAATTCTAGTGCTTATTTTGTCTCCCTTTGAGTGTGATGGCCTCATTGTGGGACAATGCGTCTCCGATGTTGTCAGCCACATTCCAGATTTTGTGTTCCATTTTCCCAATTTTACCTTATCACTGGTTTATTTGTTGTTCCTTTATTCATTTTGGCCATTTTTGTCTTTTTGTTGCTAATGGTTTTTTTGGTTGGGGATAATTTCAAAACCTCCCTTGAGGTTTATAACAGTTTCACTTGGCACCCTTGAATTTTAAAAAATCTCACTTACCTCCCTCACTTTAAGATTTTTGTATCATTTACTACTCATTTGAAATATATAATATTAAAAAATTCATTTTAGGAGAGTAAATTTAATCTCATTCCAAAATTGCCCTTATATTGTCTTACTTCTTTTGTTATCTTACTTTTCATTATCAAAAGTGAGTCCATTAATAACAAAAAAAAATAAAAATAAAAAGTATGAAAATTTATCCTGATTGACAAAATATAGTGTGTCTTGTATACTAAGATTTAATATCTATTGCAAGTTACAAAGATAAAATTTTTCTTTATTGTAATGTGTTTTGAGTTAATTTAAGAATTTTTATAAATCATTTGCAAATTTTTGAATTTTTTTCGTCCAAATGGAAGGCTTGAAAACTAAAAAGATCCAACATGCTAAAAATTATATATGAATTTTATTTTTATTATTTTTAAGCCAGTACAAAAAGGTATTATCATGATTATGAATTTTTGTAAATTATTTTTAAGAGTATTATAAATCATTCATAATTTTAAGTAATTTAACATAACTTTTCCGAACAGATGACATAAAACTACTAAAGAGTTTTCAATTTTGTTTTCGGCCTTTAAATTTTCATCAATGAACTACATCCATTTATTTACAAAAATTAATTGATAAATTTGGTATATTATGGTAATTAAGAAATCACAAGAAAATGGCAAATTTGGAATGAAATTATATTCTCTCTTCCAAAATGAGTTTTTCTAGCAAATGGGTTTTAAATGTTACAAAAAGTTTAAAATAGGGGAGTTAAGTAAGATTTTTAAAAGTTTAAGGGTACCAAGTAAAATTATTAGAAACCTTAGGGGAGGTTTGTGAAATTATCCCTTTTAGTTGTCGGGCTGCTGTTTATATGCCCGCAAGTTTTTTTTATGTGAAACAAAATTGATTATTAAATTATAACAATTGTACCATTTTTTAGAAATTTGTTAATAAAATTTGTTTTTCTAAAAGGGAATGGTGTAGGAAGGGGTGGGAGGTAAAAAATAAAATAAGAAATAAACATAAAAAAGTTGATTCTTAAATTTTTAAAAGAAGGGTTTGGGCCATTAGACTATCAAATACCTTAGAAAAATTCTTATTAATTAGGACAAGTATATCAATGTAAGAAAGCATAATATTTGTTAGTATACATACATGCGCACATTCATACACATACATATCTACATACATACATTACATGTATACATACATACATACATACATACACATATATATATATATATGTATAAAATAGATTGGGTGGAATATAAGTGTATTAGATGTCAAGAAAAATCCAAAAATAATGACCATATTCTCAAGTTTTAGATCCGCTTATTCTTCCCAAGATGGTAAGTTACTACTTATTAGGATAGAGAAAATGGTGTATCTTTCTTTTGAGATTATTTCCACTTCAAATATTACATATATATATAAAGGATCTTTTTTAAATGGGCACCCATTAACATATCTAAAATTCATCTAACCTACAATATATATACATATACCAACAATTATTACCTTTTGCATTTATATACTTTTACTATTTAATCTTATTTACCCTCCATTGTATATATTTGCTTTCTTTAATTAATCAAACATTTTCAAAAATATGGCATCCAAAATAAATATATATTAACATGTATCCAGTGAACAATCGGACACATGTTAGACACATCCTATATAATGAGCATATAGACAAAAAGAAAGAAGATTAATCCTATGTGTGTGTATGTGTGAAGTTTGAGAAAATATATGCATAATTTCTTTTTTTTTTTTTGTAAAAAAAAAAAATTTTTCTTACTTTGTTTTCACAAAGCACCCTGACCTAAACGCTTATATTAGTTACATGTGAACGCCAATGAGTAGCATAGGTAAATGCGGATTCCCATATTGATTTCTTTTAATTGCGTATGACAAAGGTATAAATATGATGCTGCCACTTTTTAATTGTTTTAGCATATCCATCATCATAATTATGAATAATGAGATTTTAATTGTGCCAAAAAATGCTATCAGAACAACATAATCAACTCAGTTTTAACCAAAATTTTTCTATTGCAAGCAATTATTTTCCTACCAAAGCGTATTTTATTCAAATGCTAAGATTACTCTTAATAAATTAATCTTATATATGTTAATTAATTTTTCTAAGATTCATTATGCAACAACTACTTCTCTTTTTTCTCTCTAATTAAATATTTTCTATTAGGATCTCTCACTTTTCCTATTATTCTTATTTCTCTCTTTCTCACTCACACACTAATAGATCTATTATTTTATAATTAAATAACGTAGCTTTTGCCTTAATCTTTTCTTGTATCTTTTTGGTTCTATACCTTCTTTTTTTATTTCTCAAATCTCAAACTTTTATCTATTCATTTAATTATTTTTCACAAATAGAATTTATTTAAGTCTAACAAATTTCAACTTCAAATAATAATTAATTATGATGTTATTGTAACTCAATACTTTAACATAAAATTTTTTTTTTGACATGCAACATGCATTTTTCCTTTAAAATCTGCTTGTTATCATGCCTTTAAGCAACTAATACTATTAAAGCTTTACCATCTTGTCCTCTTTTATACTTGTCGTGTAAATCTTGGCTTTTATCAAGTATTCATATTTATCATGTAAGAATTGATTTCTATCAAGTATTCATCTTCTCTAATAATTAGATGAAATTAAGTTTAAATTACATTATATAATACATCCTATTAATATTGAAGGGAAAAGGCTATTTTTTGGGATTATTTTCATTTTAAACTATTATTTATTTTACCTTAGATTGTGTTGTGTTTCAAAAAACAACCCTTCGAGTAAAATTATAAAAATAAGAAAAAAAATACGAGCATGTAGAATTAGTATACTAGAAATCATTAAAACCAATACCAATTTAGTAAATCATGAAAATAATTGATGAATTAATGTGTGTGTGTGTGTGCGAGAGAGATATGATTGAATAGGAAAAAAATATAACTGGTGAGAAATCAAGAAGAATAGATGGAGTTGACTGATTAAGGGTAATATTGGTATTTGAAAAAAGTTTACTCTGGTAAAAACATTTATTATTTTGGCAATATCACTAGCCATTTTTCTATTGCTATATAATCTATGAGTTTAAATATATGATGTGACATTAATGATCAAGATTTTCTATTGATTTGACTTCGATGGTGATAATTGAAAATTATAAATTACCCCATCATAGCCATTGGCTATGTTTTACAAACACTTTAGACTTTTATATACTAATCGTGTAAATATTATTAATACACACTTATATCACACTATAAAACATGCAAAAAAATACATAATATGGGCACCCCGCGATGCTCACGGGCCAAATGCCTAGTTATATATATATGGGTTTAAGTAGGGTTTAATTTGGATCTGAATTTGGATATGGATCATAAGAAATCAAACCCTACCCAGGCCCAGACCCACTTTCTTAAAGGGTTTGAGTTTGGGTAAGTTTAGATTCGAGAAATTAAATCCAAACACTACCCAAGTATATTAGGTGTAGTTTGGAACTGGGTAAAACCTGATCCATTGACACGCCTAACTGCAAACATCAAGTCCAAGTCACCAAAGGCTTTTAAGTCCTTGAGATTGCACAAAAGATCAAAGTTTGTTTGAATTTTTACATTATTTACACCTTATTTACACATATTGATTTGCTTACATCATCAACACATTTTCGAGTCAACTTTTTATTTCATGTACATTGATTTGCTATAGTATTTTTACCTTGTTTGGATTGGTATTTTTTTCTCAAAAAATTTTTATGTTTTCTATGAACAAAATTTTCAATTACCATTTTATCTTACATATATCAAATCGCTATTCAGAGCAACACCAAAGTTCAACACCAATAGCTCCTTTGTTTAGCTTTTTTTGTGCAGGGCCGGTTTACTTAGTAGAATCTCATATTATCGATCTTCGTCAATGTGGCATCATTCTGTGTACGATGAATGCTGGATAGAATGTTGACCCTTGAGAATTTTGCATAAATTTGATTAAGCTGTTGTGCAAATTATAGGATGTAGTCATGCAATAATATCTGTTTGGCTTAAAAGATTGAAAAATCGTTACTTTTCTAGTTTTCTCTTTTCAAATGTCTTCTTAATTATTTTCCCATGCAGGTTCCTAAGAGGCATGCTGATTTTGACTATGTATTGCTTGCAAAAGTTACGTATCCAAATTGCTTCATTTTTGCAGTTTTACATTTGTGATGACACCATGTCTTTGGCTTTGATAATCCATTCTAATATTCAAACTCGTCCTTACTTTTTCAACAGCAAACTAATTTTATTCTTTTTATTTAAATATGTTCGTAACAAAGTAATAAAAAAGAAAAATTAATTCACATGTACCAATTCAATTAACTTGTATTAGCTCCATTTTTTAATTATTTTTAATAGATTTTAGAAATCAGTAGGAAAAAATAGATATGTGAACCCTGAATCTCTACTCTTTAAGATTTTAGAACCTTGGTCACTAAATCCAAATCTTCTTTGCATCGTTAGCTCTCTTGAAATATAAAGTACTTATGTAGTCTGCAGAAGAAAGATGGTAGTATGAATTAAATCTTTTACTAAAGAAAAAAAGGAGGAACATGGCATCATAAAAGAATTTATAAGATATATCTTATCTTAAAATAGGAGAAAAACTAAAAAATGAGAGGATAGGATGAATAACAATTGAGGAAAATATAATGCACAAAAGAACTGAAAAAGAATAAGGCGACAGTTGTACTTGCAAGTTCACGTCCTTTGTTCCCCGAAGACAAATAAGTAATAATTGTCAATAGAAAGGGGAAAACAAAAAACAAAAATAAAGAAGTTTTGTCACTTTGTTTAATTGATTGTTGGCTTGTACTCTATTATTTTTATTTTATAAAAACTAATTTTATAGTGTTGATTCTTGAAAATAGATTTCTCAGATTGTGTCATATATTTAAATGCCTTATTAAAAAGCTGTGAACAACAATGCATGGGTGTTCTGGAAAAAAAAAAAAAGAAAGAAAGGACTGAGTTTTGGCCATTTAATAACAAGATTGCCTTTTATGCTGCATAACTACAATCTAGATATTTTAATACTTATTTTGGAATTCTGAGTGTAGTTTTGTTTGCATGAATATGTAATCCTCAAACATAATTCAAAAGCAGCTTAGGATACGCTTCTTCTTCTTCTTCTTCCTTTTTTTATCTAAAAATCAATTAGAATAATATAAAAAAAGCAGTTGAAAATGAAACTGTAATAAAATAGCTATTGTGAAAGTTAAAAACTGAAATTTAGTTTTCAAAATCAACTGAGAACAGAAGTCTATTTTCTTTAATCTTTTTTTCTTTATCCGGTAAGATACTAAGTTACTATGAAGAATTAGATAGTTAGCCATCACCAAGTGGTGCACCTAGATCCCATTGTTTCATGTGATTCAGAGCTTGGATTTCAGAGTGAGAAAATCCAAAGTTACACCAATATTTAGCACATACTTTTTAATAGAAGCCCTCGTTGCAAGAGAGTTGTATGCTTTCATTTGTTTATTTGGTTAACAGCAGGAAATAATATCAAGGTCGAGGCATCTGCCTACTCCCTCTTCACTTCTCAAGTTCCATCTTTTCTCTGCTCGATTTTTTTTTTTTTTAATCTTTAAAATAACGGGATCAAGCAAACTTCCGAGTACCCATCTAGTAACGGGATCAAGGAAACTATCTAGTACCACCTGCGTAAAGGTTAGTTAATGATCATGCGGATTGTGTAAAGCTCATTTTCAAATTAAAATAAGAATAGTCAATCCTCGTTGTTAATCATAAAAATACAATTGGACACCATACAAATTGTCACGCTAGTTTGGGGAATTGTCCCTTGTAATGTGGTTGAAGCGTGTATCTCAACTGTGTCTCAGTACCCCGTCTTTTCCGTGGGCACAAATTTGATACTCCTACAACGCAATATTCAGGCGCTCTCGACCTTTCAGGCCCGGCGCTCTTCTTTGTCCCAGTCTTGCACTACATATTACATGGTTATGAAATCCTCATTTTTGGGCAGCTGGAAGCACCGACGCCGGAAAAGTATGTCAAGATTGTATTCCACCGTACTCGACGGGCGTTGTCGGGGACCCCATTGCTCAAGATACAAGGGCATTAAGTCCACGAACATGACTATTACATGGCATGTGCAAAACGGGCAACTCGAACATGCCCGAAGAATGTTCGACGAAATGCCGAAAAGAACGGTAGTCTCGTGGAACGCCATGATCTCGGGCTACTCGAAATGGGGTAAGTTCAATGAAGCAATGTCTTTGCTCTCTCTGATGCACTGCTCCAATGCGAGGCTCAACGAGACCACTTGTTCGTCAGCATTAAGCGTCTGTGGCCGCGAACGATCATTGGTTGAAGGAGGACAGCAAATTCATTGTTTGGTTTTGAAATCTGGTCTTGAGAGTTTTGCGTTTGTGGGGAGTTCTTTGCTCTACTTTTATGCAAGTTGTTGCGATATTGGGAAAGCTAGACAGGTGTTTGATGAATTACGTGAGACGAATGAATTGCTATGGAGCTTGATGCTTGTGGGCTATGTTCAGAATAATTTACTGGATGAAGCTTTGAGTGTTTTCAACAAGATGCCTCGCCGGGGTGTTGTTGAATGGACTACATTGATTTCAGGGTATGTGAAGATTGATGGTGGATGTAAAAGGGCTCTGGAGTTGTTTCGAAAGATGAGAACTGAAGCAGTCCCTAATGAGTTCACTTTGGATTCCATCATTAGAGCTTGTGGAAGATTGGGTGCTTCGCCTGAAGGAAAAGCAGTACACGGGCTTCTAATAAAATTGGGGTTTGAGCTTGAACTTTCAGCTAGTGGTGCTCTTGTCGACTTTTACACTAATAGTGAAGTTATGGGTGATGCCAAGAAGATTTATGATACATTGGAGAATCCATGTATGAACATTTCGAACACTCTAATTGGTGGGCTTCTGGGAATGGGTAGGGTTGAGGAAGCTGAATTGGTTTTTAGTGCATTAGATGAGAGGAATTCAGTTTCATATAGTCTGATGATCAAGGGATATGCATTGTTAGGTCGAGTGGATGATTCAAAGAGGTTATTTATGGAAATGCCAGGAAAAAGTTTAATTTGCTTGAATACAATGATTCATGTGCTGTGCAAGACTGGTGAAATTCATACAGCTTTAGAGCTTTTTGAAGAAAATAAAGAAAAAGGAAGCACTGTTACTTGGAATTCCATGATTTCAGGGTATATTGAAAATTATCAACATGAGAATGCAGTAAATTTATACACGGACATGCGTAGGTTGTCAATATCCCCAACTAGATCAACGTTTTCTGCTTTGCTTCGTGCATGTTCATGTCTTGGTTCTCTTCAGAAAGGGCAGCAGATCCATGGTCAATTGACTAAAACTCCATTTGAATCTAATGTTTATGTTGGTACAGCTCTTGTAGACATGTATTCCAAGTGTGGGAGCATTTCTGATGCTCAAGCATCATTTTCGTGTATTTCAAATCCTAATGTAGCAGCTTGGACAGCTTTAATTTATAGTTATGCATATCATGGTCTTGGATCTGAGGCAACCTTGCTTTTTGAGCAAATGTTGGACCAGGGAATAAACCCAAATGCTGCAACCCTTGTTGCTGTCTTATCTGCATGTACTGGTGCTGGTTTGGTCAATAAGGGGATGAAGATTTTCCGATCAATGGAACAAGCTTATGGTTTAGCCCCATCCTTGGAGCATCTTACTTGTGTGGTGGATCTGTTATGTCGATCTGGTCTGCTTCTGGAAGCTGAGGAGGTTATGAAGGAGATGTCATTTGAGGCGGATGAAATTCTCTTGATTACAATGTTAAACGCATGTTGGTCTTGGATTGACATTGATATGGGTGAGAGAGTGGCTCACAAGATGTTTGCTTTGGACCCTAAGCCTACATGCGTTTTGATGTCTAACATGTATGCCGCATTGGGGAAGTGGGGGGAGAAGATGAAAGCCAGAAAGATAATGAAAGAGCTGGAAGTGAAGAAGGATCCTGGATGTAGCTGGATTGATATAAATAGCAGAACCTATATATTTAGTGTAGAAGACAGAACCCATCCATGCTGTAATATGATTTATGCAACTCTAAAGCATCTTAAGGCAAATATAGAATCATGTGCAGAATTTCAATTTTATTCTCCAGAGCAAATGAATACGTTTTTATTTAATTTTACATCTTGGGATGGGAGACTTTTTTCGGAATTCGGAGTATCTCCTAGTATTTTGTTATTACATTGTCACTTTAAGAGATTGCTTATACTCTTTACCTCAGTCGAATTACATCTTGAATTAGGTAAATTTTGATCAGTTTTACATCCTGAATTTGGAATTTTATTCACTTCTGCGCTTAAAGGATATTTTTGAATTTAGAATTCAGCTGATTAGTGGAGAGAAATCCTTGTTTTGTCTAATAACTATTGGTTCGAATAGTGTGCCCTTTTCAATTGCTTCATTTTTGTAAATGTACCAAAAGTTGCTATTAATCACATGAGTCAGTATTCTTTTTGTGTTTCAACTAAAATGTTTGGAATATTGTAAAATAGAAAGGGCTTAGAATTTGATCCATATGAATTGACTGATGAGTATTACCATAAGAGAGGGGCTGCTAGATCTGCATCAAAAAGGGGCAGAGGTGGCCTAGAAGTTAAACAACATTGGAATGTATTTAATGATTTTGATGATATTGACTGATATTTAACCATGTCCTCTCTTTTGACGTACTTTATGTTAGTTAGACGTGGCTGTCAAAATAGATGCATGATAGGTTGGGAGTGAAAGTGCGTATGCCTTAAAATTAATCAACTTCTAGGGTCTAATATGCACTCGAACTATTTATATTATAATAATAAATGGCATCTTATATAGAATTATAATGTTTGATCATAGAGTCTTTGATGACTTATGAATAACTTTTACAACTTTCAGAGATGATTAAAAATTATAAATCTAAAATGGATTTCATATTTGACAAAAGGTACTGACCTTAATCGATTCACCTGAGGGTATAAAAGCCTATTAGATGCTAGAGAGTCTTCAAAGTAAAAATCAATATGGGAGATAAAGTGTTACATGTAAAGCATGATTAGTAGAGAGGTTATCATTAAGTATAAGCAATTATTTTCAAAGAAATTTTCGAACTAGTCAATACATTTCAATTCATGTAGATTTACTCACTTGTTTTAGTTGTGAGATTGGCATGACAAATAGATGTTAAATCACTTTCCTTAAATAGAAATAATAAATGGTTGTGTATGTAGCACAACTTAAGAGTTTCTAAATCTTGCATGCCAATAGAGCAAGTCTCTAAGAGTTTTATCATCCATTTTGATGAAATAATCAAAGAGTTTGATTTTATTAAAAATAGAGATCAGATTTGTACTTCGATATGATTTAGTGGAAGCTATTAGAGTTGTCTTGTTTTATACGTGGTGACATGTGACACATAGAAAGAGTATACCTATGTTCCAAAATTATAAGTATAGTTTTCCAAGATTTCCTCCATAGTATTAAAGAGAAGCAAATCTCTCTTTAGAAGTAAGGTCAATATCTATAGACCATGACTGCTAGACCTTTAAAGTACATGGACAGAATATTGCTAAAGACATTTAGCATGTTCTCATCTAAAACGGAGTTTTATCTATTTTATATAGAATAGTCCTCTCATTGCCTCCTTCGGTTCACGAAGTATTTAAAAAAATTGAAAGTTTGAGAATACACTTGTAAACAATTTTAGAAAGATAATTTGCAATTAATTATACATTTACTCATAATATTGGTGTTGTGTTTTGAAAGAGTTTCAACCAAAATACAACTAAAATTGTTACAATTAAACCTTAACAAATTGCTACCCAAGAAGTGGCAAGGGAAAACATTTGGATCTACAAGTTCAAATTTGAATTTGGATTGGCTCTCTCCATTAGAAGTTCTTTAACTTGTATTGTTATTAATGGACATTTGTCCTAACAAAGGAACTAAGGTCTCATCACAAATCCATAAATTTATTAAGATACTGCCATATGATTTGGTGAAATCATTAGTAAAAATAAAAGCAAAGATAAAAAGAATACTTGCAGATGGCACCATAGTCGATCCATTACTAAAGCTTTGTTTAAAAAATACATGTATCTGTGAGGGTCTCAAAATTTGATTCTTTTTAAAAAATAATAATAATGATAATAATAATTATATTATGTATTTTCACTAAAATATTGGTGAATTCATGCATCGAGTTATCATTTTCTAATTTAGAGAATTTTTCGTGAATAAAATTGCCGGTATTTGTTTTGGCCAGTGTAAGTCTCAATTTTTGAGCCATAACCTAAATAGTAGATCTAAAATGAAACCGAACATATGCAAAGACATTACAGAGATATATTTATGGTAGGGCAGTGTCAGAAGGAAAAAATCCAGTAAAAGTTAGAGAGTCGCGTCGACGCGACGTAAAGTGAAAGTTGACTAACTTGTCCCTGAAATGAGGATAGCCAAGTTTCTTGTCTCCATAAAGCCTTCATTATTTTCAGCCAACCAAGGAGCAAAAAAGAGAGAAAAGCTTGCTCCATTTTCTTCTTCATCTTCTTGATCCTTGAAGACACCATTGGAGGGAGCTCATCTTGGTTCTTCTTCCCCTTGTTGTAGCCAAAGTAAGAGAGAAAGAGCGAGGGAGAGAACCGAGAGAGAGAAAGGGAAAGAGAGAGAGCTGAGGTAGAGGAGACAAAGTCAGCTGCCATTCTTGAGTTCTTGGGTTGAAATCACCAAGAAAACTTGAAAATCTTTGGCCTTTCTTGAAGGATTTGCAAGGAAGGAAGTTTAGGAGAAAGTTGTAGTGAAACTTTGCTAGATCTTGCTATATCTTGACATAACCTTCAATCACAGTATTGGTTTTCAAATTTTAGCCATATCTTCATGATCTAAGTTAGTTTTATGGAAGAGCTAGTAGATTACTTGAAGATTAGAGCACTGCTTTAACTCTTGAATTGTTGATTGATTTTACTGGAAATTCATAGTTTTACACCAAATTGATCTGCACATTTTGTCCATGATAAAGGCCAATCTAGCTCTTGCTCAAAGCATGAAAGTTGTAGGAAATTGAGTTGGCTTTCCACCCATAAAATTTCAGCTCAATCGGATCACTGTAGCATATGAAATGACCAAAATACCCCTAACTGCCCAAATGTCCAGTTTTACCCGACAGATTTCCGTTGTTTCTGTGATTTCACTTTCTGACCATGACAATGCTAGATTTGACTTTTGATGTCTCATGAAAAATGTAGCCCTGTGTTTTAGCTTTGAAACGCCATAAGATTTATCTCAATCCGATATTTGTAACTTCAATTTTGATTAAAATACTCAGAGGTGGCAGAAAATTAATAGTTTGTTGATTACCTTTGTCATGCATCTTAATGTTTACTAAGTGTTTGATTCTATGAAGTGCTAATGATTGATAAAACCCTTAGGATTATGAGTGAAATATACATGTTTTTATGGCCATTTTGTTGACTGAAATTTCAAGGAAATTAGCCTCTGCTGGCCAAACATTAGCTGGCAATTTTAGCTTACTTCTTCAAAATTTTTGAGTTGTTTTTCGACAAAATTTTGGCCTAATGATCTTATATGTTGTTAAGCTATATGTATATGATAAATTGGGCTGAAATATTGAATTTTCATTGGCTAAAAGTTGATTTAAATTGTTGTTTTGGAACTTGAACTTGAACCAGCAGATTTGGAGCCCGGACTATTTCAGCCTCGTTTGATATTCTCTTGACGTGATTTTGCTCCGATAACTTTATATTATGTTGAACTATGAGTGTATGTTGAAATGGTGTTAAAGTGTGAATTTTTGGATGGTTTAAAGTTGACAAAAATCTCTATTTTTGAACCTTGGGACTGTTTTGACAGATTTGATGCGTTGGACTGTTTTGGCTTCGATTGGTATTTTCTTGACTTGATTTTGCTCAAACAACTTGCTATTATATTAAACTATAATTATGAATTGATTTGGCACTGAAGTCATGAATTTTGGATTTAACGAGTAACTAAGTTTACTTTGGTTTAATTTAGCTAACTTTAGAATCAAAAACTCTTGCTACATTTTGACTTACAAATGAAGCACTTACAAACTCTCCCTCGAGTGTTAACTTGGTGGTTAAGCGTAGAGAGTTTTTCTCTTAATTTGACAAGAAATTGAGGATGCTTGAGAGAAGGGTTAAGAGGGAAATTTCTTGGCATTGGTTAAACATTATAGGTAATTGTTGGATGTGCTTGTCTCAGGTGCTCAAGAAGAATTCGAGGGGAATCCCGAGAAAAACGCGTGAAAGCTTTATTTTGCCTACTCACTAGACTTTTGGTGAGTGTTCCTTACTTTCTAAATATTGTGTGTCCTACTCTAGTAGTTTATTTGAATTTGCACTATGCCTTACTTTGCCTACTTACTTTACTTTTGATGAGTGTTGCAACTACTTTTCAAACGTGTTTCGCTTGTTTAGCATAAACTGGATTGTTACTTCTTT
The DNA here is from genome assembly GCA_013103745.1 of Gardenia jasminoides. Classification (NCBI taxonomy): domain Eukaryota; kingdom Viridiplantae; phylum Streptophyta; class Magnoliopsida; order Gentianales; family Rubiaceae; genus Gardenia; species Gardenia jasminoides. Next base: position 18,990,492 of record CM023104.1, read on the forward strand.
TGGTAAATGAAATAGCTTTCTAATATGTGGGTGAGTTCCTCGTTGCTAGTTATGCTTAAATGTTCCTTTCTACTCAAGTGTTTTACTCTTAAACGTGTCCTAACAATGGTATTTCAAAAAATTTCCTAGTATTTACAAATAAAATGGCTGTGAATGTATCTTGTGTGTTTACACTAAATGCCTTGTCATGTTGATTAAGTGTTAGTTTATTTGTTACTTGTATTACTATTGACCGTTAACTGAACATGTTGTAAGCCGTGAATGCTTTGGATGCATCGGCTGAACTGGGCCCTTGCATGATCTGGACCCACGCCCTTTGTTATCGGGCGCCCTGAGCCAGAAGTGGACTAGGTTGGGACCCTGTAACACTGGAACACTAGCTAGTTTACTTGAGTATTACCACTGGAGGTATAAGGAGACTGCTAACTACTGACTTATTGGCTATATGTGCTACTGTATTCTTTTATTGCTTATATTTGCTTAGCTAATTGTTAAATGAATAAATGTTTGAAAGATTTCTTGTGTTGATAATTATCTTTTGAACGATTACTTGTTAAAAGTGCTACTTTGATAAACCATGGTTACGTTTGGATTTCATTGTTTTTCCCTTGTTTTTGAAATGCTGTTTTTCACACCCCAAATGCTACAGTAAAAACAACCCAAATACAACCCCAAAAACAACTCCAAAAACAACCTACTTGTTTTTCACAATAAAATATGTTTTTTTCTTTTTCCCTTTTCATTTCTTTTTTCTTTTTTCTTCTTCTCCCTCCTCTTCCCAGCACCTTCTTCTTCTTCTTCTTCTTTCTTCTTCTTCTTCTTCCTCCTCCCTCCCTCCCCTCCCCCCCTCCCCCCCCCCCCCTCCCAGGAGAGGGAGGGAAGGAAGAAGGAAGGAAAAAAAAAAAAGGGCAGGAAACAGGTGAATCGGTCGGTCGGACCAGTGAACCGCGAACCGGTGCCTCTACCGGTTCACTGGCCGGTCCAAGTTTTAAAACATTGGTTTTCCCTTGCTCGAAAAGTTGAAAACCATTGTGATTTATGTGATTCTTACTTTACATTTTCATTTTTACATTTTGAGCATTTTAAAACTTGGACAAATCTTGATCATTGGCCTTCCCAAATTGGAGATATACGATGTGTCCATCTTTACGTCCTTTTCCAGCAGAAATACCATCTGTCCACCTTTACTTTCCATGTGTCCATCTCTACTTACTTTTCCTGCAGATACACCATGTGTCCATGCACGTATAGTAGCACAAATTGGAGAGTGGAACTCGTCATCATTGATCTGAAATTTTTTGGGGTGGGATCATCTGAAGATTAGACCTATTAGCAGGCTAGATTAAGCCACCACTAATATAATTCACTCCAAGGAATTGGATTCAAAGATCAAATTTTATGTTTTTTATTTTCTTGAAAGACAAGTTTTGATGGTCTGGATTGAGCTATATTACCTGCAATCTGATTTGGCTCACAAATTAGATTCTACAATTGGACCTTGAATCCCAAAGTCTCCAGATCTAGATTCCACGTAGAAACTGAGCAATGACGAAATGTGGCTAGCTCTTTTTTGTCGATCAAGAACAAATTAAAAAAAAAATCTAAACATCCATAATTTTTTTAGAATAGAAAAATTACGCTTACCGTAGCAGATGGAGAGCAATTCATAGAGTCCCCTTTTGAGCCTAAAGCGTAAAGTCCAAAAAAATGGTTACAATCATTTATATATTTAAAATTAATTAATTCCAAATTCCCAAATATGATTAGACATCTCAAAAATTTACTCCTTACTGCATGACCATCTTGTGGCTAACAATAGGGAATCCTATCACTCTCGTCTCTACACGCATTGATGTGTCGCGATAAATCATTTGGCTTTGTCTAACGATAGAAAAAGGTGATGGCTTTTATTGCATTTGCTGCCACTCAGTAAAAGCTTGTCATCTTCTTTCTTATTTCTTTCCATGCACTATCTTTATCTTTTGTGTACTAGGCAACTGTGGAAGTGAGACATTTATGCATAGTGGGACGAGAAAGCTGATTTCAGTTTCAATTTGTTTGATTAAAGACGCATGGCAAATCAAGTTTGTTGGAGAAAACATTGCCTAAGAGTGACAGAATCCAATGATTTTTTTTTGCTTAATTTGTTCTACACAATGAAAAGAAGCTGTATGAAAGGCTGTTGTAGACCATGACATGCCTCCACATTTCTTGTCACGCCACTTCGTTTTACAATGGTGGCACACTAGCACTTATCAATCTACGTTGCTTAGGAGATGTGACTTTACGTGTCCCTTGTGTTAAAGCTTTTTCACATTAGCCGAAGTTTCATGACCCTTTAGTTACCAGTAAAAGCAAAAAAAAGAATCTTTTTTTTTTCATGTTTAATTCGTACAATCTTTTGATAAAGTTAAAGGATATTTGGTCGGATTAAAGGTGACCGTCCAATTAAGTTGAATTGAGTCAAGTGCTTGTGTGTCTAACTTGAATTATATTCACAACAAGAAACATGCTAGCTCAACTCAATTTTATGGTTTCGAGTTAAATCCATAATTGTATGTTAGATGTTGAACCCTTTGAGGTAAGCTCAAAACTCATGTTATCTATTTAAGTTATATAATTAAGCAAACAGATTGACGTGTATATGAATTTTGTAACTATAGTAGGATTTCATTAAGTCTTATGAAATTTGAGTGAACGTGCATGTGAATGTTCAAAAGGGAAACTTGATATTTAAAATTATAGAATTCTCTCCTGCCATCTATTGCAGTTGAAGAAAAAACAGGACAAGTATGTGTGGGACTATATTTCAGAAAGTTTTAAAAAATTTAGAGGAAAAACAATTAAAGCTGGCATATTTTCTTAACTAGGAACCAAAAAGAAGAGGAAATACAAAAAAAGAAAAAGAGCATTCATTTCGAATTGGAGAAATAATCAAGTCTGCTAATGAGATAAAAATGTTTTATTCTAGAGTGAAACCTCGTCATATTTTGCTTCTAGACTAATCAAGTTTGCTAATGTGCTGTATAAGTTCATCCTTTCTTGATCAATATCTCACTCTTGCTTTTTGAGACTTGTAGCTTTCTAGTACGTAGTGACTTTCCAAATCAGCACAGACGTGGTTGCACACGTAAACTTAATATCAAGATTGACTGTCATTATTATCTCCCTACATTTTCTAGTTTCTACTTCTTCATCATTCTTGGCCACTTAAGCATGCTATATCCCTTAGATTTAAATTAAAAAAAAAAAAAAAAAAACACCGTTGTTATGCTTTTCGTTTTCCTTGTTCCAAATTGTGTCATTCTAGAAGGTCAAAATATAGCTTTTACTTGACCACTGGCCTTTGCACCAGTGGCCACAGCGAGCATCTTAGAGGCTTTTTCATGCACAAGATCAAGATTGGGAGGGTTAAAAGAATCTAGAAGATACAATAGCACACCTATTTTGATTTGAATGTAGATTTTGCTTCCTTCCAACTCTCATACAAGATGAATTGGACTTCTCCTTGTTTCCTAACGTAGAAATACGAGGAAGCATAAAGTGTTGCCGCTAGACAATAAAATATAGCATATAACATTCTCTTTCCTCACTTTAATCCCTTGTTAAAGTGTGTGGATACCATGTATCATGCTGTTCAAAATTAGGAGAGCAAATTTATAATCGTTTAGACGACTGTCACTAACAACAAAAATTTCTAGAAAGTTGGACTTTGGAAATAGTACAAAACATTTGAGACAAGGCGGTAGTCTGTTTGTCCAACTGTTTATATGTATACCGAAAAGCGCCGACAAAAAAAAAAAAGAAGAAAAGAAAAAGATTAGAACCCAAGAAAATGTATACTCAAGAACATTAAGAAAGATGACTTCAAACATAACATTTATCCAACTACAGCAAATTACATACCGCTGCGAATTGTTTAATATACATCTTTGATGGATCTGACTTGCAAAGCAAGTTGGTCAATCTAGCCAGGTTGTATTTGTACATAAGCTATGCCTCCACGTAATTTCTGAATTAAATAGTATGCACACCAATATCCAAAGAGTTAATGCCCAACTGCTTTATTATTATTGTTATTTTTTTATAGTTCAAGCAATACTCTAAATTCTATAAGAGGAAATGGATACGATCCTGTAGAAAAGGAATGATTTGAGGGTTGAATAAAGAAGATAAATGTCCTTAAAATGGATTTCGGTGATCAAAATTAATATTCATACATTTCACTCATCAGTAATTTATATAAAGGTTGAGACTTTAAGAGTTAGAGATTCTGAATTTAAATCTCTTTTTATTCCTCCTTGCTTCTCTATCCTGCAAAAAAGTAAATAAATAAATAAATAAATCCTTGCATGGTTCTAAATCTGTCTTTGGTCCACCACAGCAGCTTTTCCACCCAACTGTCAGTTCTCCTTTCTTAAACTATACTCCTATCTCTCCTATAAATAGACAAGAATGAGAAGATCCAATTATTTGACCTTGTCTTTCAAACAAAATTCTAAGTAGCAGAAAATAATCATCATATAGTACTTTCAATATTGCTCACTTCTATCATGGGAGACGGCAGAATAATCCTTCCTCCTGGTTTTCATTTCGACCCAACTGATGAAGAACTTATCGGTTACTTCCTCTACCGAAAAGTCACCAATTTACCATGCAATCCTAGCATCATTCCTGAGCTTGATCTTTGTTCAACTGATCCGTGGGAGCTCAATGGTAGGAAATCTCAATTTCTTTTTCTTGCTGACCGAACAGTTTCATGCAGAACTTTGTTTGTGCTTTTAGCCATTAAATTTGATTAATCTCCTTGTTTGTGGCATTAAAAGAGAAAGGTTTGATGAGCCAAAATCAATGGTATTTCTTCAGCCAAGTGATCCAAGGACGAACTACTGAAAAAGGGCACTGGGAAGAGCTAGACATGGATGAAAATATAGTCACAAGTGCTGGCAAAAAATTGGGAATCAAGAAATTTTGGGTGTTCTACATTGATCAAGTTCAGAATAGAATCCAGACAGATTGGGTGATGGAAGAATATCACTTGTTCAGAAGACATGTCAAGAAAAGGAGATATGAACAAAAAGTAAGCAAGTTCAATTATGTTTCATATATGTCCTCTCTCTTCTCTTCAAAATCTAGGAAGCTTGTTTTCAGAGTTTGTTCAAAAAAAATCTTACTGTAATATTTGTCTATAATCAATATTATTTTTGAGATAATAAGGTCGTTGGATGATGATTCTATTATTTTCAGGAAGGGTAGATGTGATGTCAATGCTTTTTCTTTTTAATTTTTTTTTTTGTCAAGTAAGGAAGAGATGAGATTTAGAAAACAGGGGAAGCATAGGAAGACTAGAATGTAGGACTCCATAAATTTAGAGACCTCAATCTTAAAAAGCATTTTTTTATATATTAAGCAAAAATATTAGGCACCCAAAGCTTATACTATTACTTTTTAACTCTGTGCCTTTATGTCAATGCCTAAGTTAGTAGGGACAATAAGCAAAGGGTATAGGCTTGTTCTTGTTTACTGTAGATTTTACAAAAGGTGATTTTGAAAAGGGATTATAGGAACAAAACTACTCTTTAATTGATTTTGATTTTTTTTACTTTGTCCTTCTTGGTTGGAAGTTATGTAACATTGTTAACGGGGTTTCGCGTGACGGTTAAGGTGCAGACAACAATTTGAAATGAAGCAAGAAGCTTGCACTAGTACCATTAAGAATATTAATTAGCCATTTTGAATACAATTCGAGATCAATTGTAGAAAAGAATGAGTTTGATTTCTTCCTCCTTTGAAAAACAAAAAAGAATATTAATTAGCCATTTTGAATACAATTCGAGATCAATTGTAGAAAATCATTATTGGAAAACAAAAAAGAATGAATTTGATTTCTTCCTCCTTTGACTCCCGCTAGACTTTCGACCAAGGCAGCACAATTCAAGATCTAGCTAGGATATGAATTTCTTGCTATGTTGGTTTTCTAACCTTCTGATTTTGTATTGAGAATAGAATTAATTTCTTAAGTTTATCACGCACTTCAGTTACCACTTTCCACCATTTTTGTTTAGGATCTCACTGATTGGGTGCTCTGTCGAGTTCACCATGCAAACGCAGATTGCCAAGGTACTTACAGTGTCCAACCAGATCATGGTGATGAAGTTGAGCTGTCACTTTTGGACGAGGTATTCCTCTCAATGGAGGATAATGACGATGCAATAAGCTATCCCAAACTGCAGTAGATATAGAATTTATGAGGAGACTAGCTAGTAAATCATATATATATATATATATATATATATATAAAACACATATACATGTAAATATGTATAAATGTATATATTTTTATGTGTGTGGGTCGATATATAACCGTTTGTATCATGTAATTTTACAAATCAAATAACATCTACAGGAAGAAAGACACAAGTAGATAAAAGTTTACCTTTGGAGCAGGTTCAACCACGTTCAAACTAGCATATAAGGTCAATCATAATATAGATATTTTTGAGTATCACAGGGAGTCAAACCCATAGAAATAAGTATTTAAAATTAGTACTTGGGTTAATTTCAAACAAATAAATCAAATATGTCAAGGTCTAACTAAACTCTAGAAACAAAATATTGAATTGCAAAGATGTAGAAAATCAACGAAGAAAGAATTTAGAGTTACAGATTTCATGTAGGCAGAAATTAATTAGCGTGCTTTAGGATTAATTAATTTATCATGAGTGACAATTACATGATCTTCATATAAATCATCTGTCAAGAAATGTGGATTATGCATAATTGAATATTACCTATCTACCGGCACCGCAACAGTTTAATTAAACCCCTTAAGATATTTGGATGCTTTATAAAGTGTCATCACAAATAATCTAATTTTGTTGGATCTTGATTATCGTATTTTTGTCTGTCCAGTGCATGGACATGCCTCACCTCTTAATTCTTCACAAATCCCAAAAACTACTCTTGTGGTAATCAGGTACAGAAGTATCAACTAAAGCCAAAAAACATAAAACATGGATACGAATAAAGGCGACAATGAAACATGCGTATTAATACCAAATGAACTAATTAATCCCCAAAAGTAGACTTCATCCTTTGACCTAGCTAGTTTCGAAACTAGTTGGTCATCCCAAAATCCAAAACAAAAATAATCTAAAGTCAAAATAAATGGCATCTAAACAAGAAAGTTGAAGAAACTTCTCAAATTTTGAAGCTCAAAACTCGAACACCTCAAGAATACTCGACCCAATGTCCAGTTCTTTATCTCAAGAATACTCGACCTCAAATGCGTCAAGTCATTAACTTGAAAAAATATTCTTGAATAGTTTCAGCATGATGTTCAATTCTTTTCGATCCCAATTCCTTGCTCTTTTTTTGCCTCATTTGGCCAAATTATACCTAATATACAACGGAACCAAAATTAGACAATTCAAAATCTAGACTCAAACTCTATATATTCGGATTAATCTTATATGCACTTTCAATACAAAAAAAAAAACAAATCTTTAAACAAGTAGTTACAATTGTTTCTTATTACATCAATAAGCCTAGCTGTAATGACGTGCTTACCAAGTCCAAGCGTGAAGGAGGAGGCTTCCTTCTTCATTTCCTTATCCTTGAAGTGATTCGCCATTCCCACCAGACTTGCAATCGACCATGTAGGCTAGACTTTTTTTTATAATCCTAGTGTTTCGGGCATCCGGACAATTATATAATTTGTAGAATTCAACAATGGATTTGAGGCCTCACAAGTTCCATCTCAAACCAATTGTGGGCCTGTTTGGTAGGTGAGTTTTTTGAGAGTAGGTATAAAACTCTACTGTAGCTTACTGTAGAAGTAGTAGAAGAATTTGTTGGATGTGTAAAAACTTTTTGATAAATTTTATTTTTCTCTTTTTCTTTTCCTTTTCCTTTTCTTTTTTCTTTTTCTTTTCCTTTTCTTTTTTCTTTTCCTTTTCCCTTTCCCTTTTCTTTCTTTCTTCCTCTCTTCTCTCTTCCCCGATCCCTGACCGACCGGACCTGATCTGACCTGAGGGAGTGAGGGGAGGGAGAGGGGAGGGGAGAGAGGGGGAGGGGAGGGAGGGGAGGAAGAAGAAGAAGAAGAAGAAAGAAAGGGCAAAAAAAAAAAAATGTCACCGGTGCCGATGCCGGTGCCGGAGGTGATGGCCGGTGCCGGTAGTGAGTGTTTTTGGTGTGTATTTTTTGAAAGGAATTAAGGAGTTTTTTTGTGTAGTTTTTTGGGTGTGTATATTAAAAATATTGGAAGTTTTTTGAGGTTCCTGTAGCTAAAGTAGGGAAAAAACTAGTATTATACAAACTGGGAAAAAACTTGGGGTGCCAAACAACCCCTGTGTCAATCTAACAACATCAGGTATAAAATTGTACAATTTTCGATTCCGATGTAATTTAAATCTTTGCTGAAACTTAATTGTATAAGTTACAAATTAAAATTCCATGTCAAAGTTATGTCAGTTTATACTAGATGTTATAAGAATTACACAACTAATTTGAACTGAACAACAACTCAACTTATGAGACCCTAATCCATTAAACTACTACTTGTGTGTTAAGCATCTAGAACTATAAAGATTTTTTCTATGCTTATAATATAATATTGATAGTTGTTGAACCATTTATCAATTTTTCAACAGTAGTAAATTATTAGTTAGTGACTTTGCAAGTAAAATTGTATCCTCATCTTCTCATGTTGGTATACATATCGGCTGGGCAGACTTAGTAAAAATATTATTTGTGGGAACATATGGAATAAACTCCTATACAGCATTAAAGTCCATTCCCTCTCTCTCTCTCTTCCCTTATCCTTGCGTTTCTCTCATAACTTAAAATTTCTTTCTTTTCCTTTCTAACCTCAACTCCCAAACTAGCCATTAGGTCGTAACAACTTCAAAAGTTTAAACTATAAATCTCTATCATCATTATATATATTCAGGAACTAATATCCAAAAAGGACCACAAAATTTTGTTACTCTTTGTGCCTCAAGTCATGGTTTGGAGGAAAAAAAAAAAAAAAAAAAAAAAAAGGACTTGAAATGATGAAAAGTGAAATTTCAGTGGCAATATCACACAAGCTTATAACGACAGGGGTTAACCGCAATATTACTCTTTTTTTGGGTACTTAACCGCAATACTACTTTACAGAGTATCAAAGAAAACTGCAGGAAGTTTCTTCGGATTTTACTGCTATTGACTTCCAACCTGAAAGTCTTCTTCCTTCTCCTTTCGTCTTCTGAGTCAAGTCGGACTCATGTATATATTTCATTTTACGTTCCTGGAGAAATTACATCTGCTTCCGTTCTTCCCAGATCCTCCAGGCGGCATCAACTTCGGTTAATTTCAGGGCAGCAATTGAGGTAATACGACAGTTGTTGTTTGCGTTTTATGATTTTCGAAGAATTTTCTGTGTCTGATTAATTTTCAGTTGAAATGGTATGAAGAAATTTTTAGTTCTATGTCTCTAAAGAGCATGGATAATTTCAGATTGAGCTAAATCCTTTTCTTTTTGTTTTTGTTTTTCTTGGTTTTTTGATTAATTTCTTGTTGGGAAGTGCTTATGGGTATTTTTCATTGTAATAGTTTCCTGTCTTGTTTCTGTTCTTGGTTAATTTTACCACTTTTTAAAATGCAAATGATTTGCCTGTTCTTCATTGCAATAGTATGATGAATTTGTTTCAACTGATTGGTAAATGGAGCAAGTGATTTGAAATGTTACATAATGGAATGAGCGTTGAATTTTCTCATACTGGATTCAAACAGCAAGGATCTATGTGGATTTTATGAAGGATTTCAAATGGATGCTCATAGATTGGCATGTATAGTTTGAAAACAAAATGCATTTGAACAAATTATTTAAACCCAATGTTCATTATTGAACATTGTTTAATCATAAAATGATGAAATCTGATGAATATTCAAGCTAAAAAGATTAAAAGAAAAACCAGGTAGCAATGCATCTCATAGTTTCCAAGCCCAAGCTCGCTTGTTATATGGTAATAAACTCACCAGATTCAGATTTTAATAGAGAGAAAGTGAATCAGGGTTTAGGGCAAAAATATTAGATGCTTCATGTGCATGACTTGACATTGCCACGTGGTGCACTGGCACTAATGACCTATCACCAAGTAATGTTGTTGGGTCATGCCTTGTCTAGTAGGTAGTAGACAAGGTATAGCGTATTACCATTGCTTGGTGGTCAATGATTGGTATTTGTACATCATGTGGTATGCCACATGGTGCATGAAATACCTTCTTGGGTTCAGGTTTACACTCAAACACCTCTTGGCCTTTTGTCTAAATATCCCTGGGATAGCAGCTAGCTTGAAGTCCAGAACCAATTTTTGAAAGGGAAAAAAAATTTTTTTTCCACATGAAAAATTGTTGTGGAGCTAACGCAAGGTCACAACTAAGGGTGTGTTTGATAAAACTGAAGTCTAAAATTTAAATTTGAAATTTGAAATCTGAAGTCGAAAGCTATAAATGATTGAATTGTTTAGTACTAAATCTAATATATTTGAATGTAAATCACATTAAGTGATAAGTGAATAGCTTATCAATTAGTTTTGAGAGCAAGTTTTGCCTAAAAAATTCAGTGCCACTTAATTAAATTCAGATGTTCTACTTTCGGTTATCAAACGTTCTGAACGTGTTAAGATCTGAATCCATTAAGTTTAAGTGCTGAATTGGGTTATCAAACAGGGCCTAACTTTCCTCCCATAGCCAAATTGATAAGCAACTCTTGTGGTTAAATCAAAATTCTGCCACCTACTTGTTCTGTAATTTTTCTTGGTAAATTTTTTATCTTCTATGTGATGATTGTACATGATTAACAGAGTCCTTGTTTCTTGCCTGTGCAAAAGTGAGAATGGTGAAAGAGAATGCATGGAGAGAAAGAGAACGAAAAGAAATATGAAATGCAGATTGAAAGCATAGAAAGAATCAGAGAGAGGAATATCAAATGGCATGGTGAGTTGGAAATTATTCCTATCATTTTTAACAGTTGAAATCCTTTGGGACTTATGGTGGATTCTCAATCTGAAGAGTCTTAATTTATCCAAACAACTTCAATGGACTTGGCCTATAGGATTTCAAATCCAAACAGTTCAGATACAAGTTTTCAAGAGGAGTGTGTATATATTGTGTCAAAGATACATTACAAGTAAAATCAGTTAAAATAAAAACATTACATTAAAGTAATCCTTGACCCATAAAAACAGAGATAGCCAATGATTATTGTCCGTGAAGCTTGTACTGAATTCTTTGGTATCCAGGACTAACTTTGACACTGTCAGCAATTTCATTGAGAGATGTTATAATCTCCATACACGAATATTTGAAGGCTTATCGGCTCTCAAAAATCTTTGATGTTTGGTCTTTATTTCTGGAAAACCAAGATAATTAACAGTTTTTTTTTTTTTTTCCTTTTTGGGCAGGGAACATGGCTAATAAACTTATAGACCTTGGTATGGGACCAGTACATGGTTACATTTCCCTTGAGAAGAAGATGCAATATGTTCAAAAAGAACTTGATAATTTGAGGTATCGATCAGATGATATGATCATGAGAGCACAAGGTGCACACTCACACCTACGAAAGAAAAGGAAAAGGGCAGTTGAAGAGTGGTTTAAAGTAGTGGAAGAAATAAAAATAGAATTTGAAACCCTCAAAGAACAAGCCCAGCAAGCTAGCTTTTACAATGTTTATGCACGTTTGAAGATGGTGCAACATGCTGATAAAATGATAAAGGAACTTGCAGAGCATGGTGCATCTCTAGAGAAGATTTTGCCTGATCGGCTGGTAGTAAAAACAGAGTGGCAAGGCCAAACAATTGAAACAAATATGAAAGAAATCTGGGCATGGTTTATGAATGATGGGATCTCAAGTGTTGGAATATATGGTATGGCAGGAGTAGGCAAAACTACTTTAGCAAAACATATCTATAATGATTTCTTCATTGGAACTAAATTCTGTGATAAAGTTTACTGGGTCGCTGCCCCACAAGAGGCCAGCATCCATAAGCTGCAGAACAGTGTTGCCAAAGCAATAAATGTGGATCTCTCAAATGAGGAAGATGAGATGAAACGGGCAGCCAAATTGTTCCTAGCATTAAGCAGAATGAAAGATTTTGTGATCATATTGGATGATGTATGGATCCCATTTGATATAAATAAAATTGGAATTCCTTTAGGTATAGATGGAAGCAAGATAATTGTAACCAGTCGATCATTAGAAGTGTGTCATCAAGTAGGATGCCAAAAGGAAATAAAAGTCAAACCCCTGTGCGAGAAAGAAGCTTGGACATTGTTTCTGGAGAAACTTTGTCCTCCACGTGAACTTCCTTTGGATGTAAAGGAGATCGCAAAGTCTATGGTTCAAAGATGCGGCGGTCTGCCGCTCGGGATTATCACGATTGCTAAACACATGAAGAGAGTGGATGACATTCTTGAGTGGAGGGAGGCCTTAGAAGAGTTGGAAGGATCTTTAGTTTGGAGAAATGATTATCTCTTTGATATCTTGCATCTCACTTTTAATCACTTGAGAGATTGTAGATTGAAGGAATGCTTCTTGAATTGCTCTTTCTACCCTGAAAACTACAAAATTCCAAGGGATGAATTGATAAGATTGTTGATTTTGGAAGGACTTATGGATAAAAGAAGATCGAGGCTGTCATTATTTGACCAGGGCCATGTGATACTGAAAAGACTTGAAAATATGTGCTTATTGGAAAGTGATACAGGAGTTAATGTAAGTAAATATAGAGAAACTGAATGTGTCAAGATGCATTGTTTGATACGAGATATGGCACTAAGGATAATAGAATCTGATGGTAAGTATATGGTAAAATCTGGAAGATGCTTGAAACATATACCAGATGAAATTGAATGGAAAGATGATTTGGAAAAGGTCTCATTGATACATAACAACATATCATTAATTCCATCGGGCACATCACCTAAGTGCCCTAAACTTTCAAGCTTGACTTTGGCAAGTAATCCTTTGAGATTGATTCCTGATTCATTCTTTTCTCATTTGAGAGCCCTCCGAATTCTGGATTTAAGCCGAAACTATGACCTTGAAATGCTGCCAAACAGTGTTTCACAATTGAGGAACCTTACTGCACTGTTGCTATTTGAATGTTGCAGACTCAGTTTTGTACCACCACTAGGGAAGCTCAAGGCATTGAGGGAGTTAGATCTATATCATACTGCTATTAAGAACGTACCAGAAGGCATGGAAAGATTGGTAAATCTGAACTGCCTAAACGTGGATAGTACAGGATTAAGGATGATTCCAGATGGTACAATATACAAACTCTCCCGTCTTCAAAGCCTCCGAATTCCAGAAGATGTGGTAGTCAGAATAGAAGAACTAAAAGCATTGAAGCATCTAGAAGAATTTCGAGGTGGATTTTGTGATATAGATACTCTTTGTCGTTTTGTTCGATATCGCCAGAGCTGTGAACATCCCATTTTTTATACTATTGAGGTGAGCCCAAGTCTAAGCCTGTTATGGTTTTTATCTCCAGGTCCATGCCCAATAAATAAGAAGAAGGTGACACTTAGTGGCATGGAACTAGGAGGAGGAAAGAGTGCCATAGCACTGCCAGAGGACATTCAACAACTCGCTGTAATAAAATGTCATGGCCTAGGCCCCTCCTTAGCCACAGCTTTTTCATCATTCAATATTCAAAGAAGAGGCTTGACTGGCTGTTTAATTGATAATTGTCCTGAACTAGAGTGCATCATGAAGGCATCTTCTTCTGATGACCAACTAGTTGGAGAGAGGATATTATCTCCTTGGGCCCCACTGGAAAGCCTTGAGCATTTGAGTATCCATTTCTTGCCAAATTTTGTTGGACTCTTCAAACGGGAAATTGAATTTGACCTTCCTCCATGTAGGATTTTTTGCCATCTAAAGTCAATTACCATCAGCAGGTGCAATGCGATGACGACAGTATTCCCATCTTGGTTGTTGCAACACCTGCAAAATCTGGAAATTGTTGAATTACTATTTTGTGATCGATTAGAAGAGATAATAGCTGATAAGCAAGGGGGCGAAGTAGGTTTCAGTCTAAACAACAGTGACCAACACTCACTCATAACCTTCATCAACTTCCCAAGGCTTAAAAAATTGACTTTACAACATCTGCCAAAACTAAGGAGCATCTGTAAGGGAACAATAATCTGTGATTCCATTGAGATTATTAGGGTAATAGGGTGTACAAATCTTGCAAGGATGCCTCTGTCTCTTTACAGCATTGATGGACCTCCAAATCCTCCCCCGGCCTTTAGAGCTGTTGAAATCTTGAAAGAAGAGCTTGAGTGGTGGAAGTTGTTGCAATGGAAAGATCCTGGTTCAGGGAATGCCATACAACCTTTTGTTCAATTTGTTGCTGAATCTCCAGTAGTTTAATTAAATTCCCCTTCAACCCTCAAGTAAGTCTACTTTTCCTTCTCAATTATTCTTCATCTTCTCCTCTTACACAACTTCCTATTTGCACTACCAACACTTGTCTGAAATGATCCAACATGAAGTTAAAGATGTGAAACACCACTATGTTGTTTTTTTCTTTCGGTTCTGTTAAATTCTGTTTCATGTGATCTTATGGGTAAAGTATTGCTTGATAATGATCCATTAGCTAGATGTCAGACGAATTCTTGCACTGATATTACCATGGCCTTTAATTTTCTTTCCTTACCAAATTATATTTGTATCTCCATCCGTCGTGCCTCTTTGTGCATGTCCTTTGGAATCAGGAGCAGTTCTGGTTTGGCCCTGATTTCTGCTTTTGCTCTAAATCTTGTTCTGGTTCTAGCAACCAAATGCATGTTGTTTGCTGTAGGTATTAGCAGTAATTATCTGTTTCCAGGTCATTGAGTTGTGTGCACTTTACTACTTAAATTAGTTCCGTGTGGCTGATATGGTGAAAATATCTAGTGTTCATATGCGCATTCTCATTTTTCTTATTTTGCTTTCTTTAGGAATAATTTGCTTGTTCCACCCTTATTTGTCAAGGTACAGGTTGAATATATGGTCAAAAAAAAAATGCAAGAAATCTATCCATCGCTGGAGAATGCAAATTGAGAAACTAGAGGAGCAGCCTTTATATTTTTTGGCAATTTGGTGGAATAAATGGGCTTCAAGTATAGTCTCATGTGGCTACTCTTACCATGTCTGTCATTGATAGGAAAGTAATAGTCAATGGATCATAACATATTCTTCGGGTACCCAGAGCTTACGAATACTCAAATCTTGCAAAGTAACGGTCTAGACAATTTTTTTGTATTTCTTCTTTTGACCAACATATTGAGACCAATTAGGCAGAGTTTGGAATTTCATTTAGAATTCTTTCTCATAATGGTCAGTTGACTCAGAGGCCTTCATTTCCAGACAATCCATAATAACCACAGCTATTCTGTGTTATTAATACTCACAAATTGGAGATACTAAGATATATGGGATTCACTTACCAAGAAAAGAAGAAGAAAAAGAAGAAGATAGTAAGACCTCCAGCAGACTGGCTGGTACTCTGGCAAATCTGCTTGATTTACCTTGAATGAGCCTCTGACCTCATTTTTGCCCTGGCATCATTAAATATTCTAGTTGGTGGTCAAGATCTTTTCCTTAATATTTACAAACATGGTGAGAAACCCTTGAATTTCTAGTATTTTTCATGGCTTCCTTTTTGGTTTGGTTCATTTGAATCCAGAACTTTTAATTAGAATAATGATTCCTAATTATTACTTTGTAACTTCTTCCCCTTTTCTTTATTTGCTTGCATCAGTGCTATTCCTTAGTCTTCTTGGGTCTCGGGGTTAGTTATTATAGGTGAGATCTTTTTATTTTCCTGTGTTTTCTTACTTTAATCTTTGACCATATGATTATAGCTTTGCAGCACAGCTGCTGTTGTTGCTGGGAAGTGCATGAGGATAATACTTGGAGCCTCTTTTGTGTTCATCCAGAGTTGGAAATAAAGTTTGTTTTATCTTAGATTTCTTTGGAATGTGCTTTGGTACTTTTCAACCACATCCAGGTTTTGCTTCTCTCAGGAAGCAAGCCTAATATAGAGCTGAACCAGCAATTGCTGAAGCCAACTAGGAAATGCTACGTGAGAAATTAACAGCTATGGATTGTTGATTTACCCTTTTGGACCCTTATTTCTCAATTCTCATTGGCTTTCGACAATGTTGAATTTGAACTTTTCTGTACTTCAGAATTTACCCCAGTTGCTTTGAAACATAATCCAACTTATTTTAGCGACACCAAAGCAGTAGTTTTTGGAGAAACAAATTGGAGGAATTGGACGCAGACATGTACACCAAGCAGAATTGGTCCAACAAGTCCCAAGCAAATTAAAATTCTCTCGTAGTGGATATTCCATCATCAATAAAGCATTTCTGGGATGGAATTTCTGAATATGACTATCGGCCATTGTAAAGCAGAGAATTTCCAATAACTAAATAGGACTTTAGTCATACAATCCCATTCTTTCCTGTCGCTATTCTTTTGCTTCCTTGATGAGGATAAGAGTCCATAAATCCACACACGTAAGAAAATTTGAGTGAAACTTGGTACAGGACAGTCTCCAGCGCATCTTGAGCAATTTGGATCAAGGGCCAAGTACTAATTGTGTTGACTCGTGAAGACTTAAAGGCACTAGGAAACTAAAAGTAACCCTTTCTGTAAATTGTGAAACCTACACGAGGCCTTTGGAATCTTTCGACTTCTCTAGGATGGATCAAAAGATTAATCATGAAGACTAAGGGGTAGCGCTGATTTTTGGATTGTGTATTTTGAGAAAAAAGAAACTTACGCAACTCTGAAGATTTTGCCTTCCATTAATCCAATCACCAGTTTTACCTTGATATCTTATTCTTGCTCTCTTATAAAATTCCCTCGACTGGAAAGGTTGTCTAGTATTTGAACTTCGTTTGGATGTCTAGTTTCCTTCGTTAGAACAATGGCCAGATCCCACTTATGGAAGTGTATGACATTTAGGTTTATTTGTCCTGTTCTTTTCATCAGTAAAACCAAATGACTGTTATTAAGTTAAAATTCTTCCTTTAGACTTTGTGTCAATTTTAAAGGTTAAAATGACAGTTATTAAGTAACAATACTTTCTTTATAGTACAAGAGGTGGACATGAATGACAGTTTCCAGCACCAGGGCATCTGTGGCAGTTGACACCCTCAGAACCTCTGTTTTTATTTCTTTTTTTTTTAATACATACTTTACCATCATATAACACAAAATACTTCCCTACATTACTATTTGGCTAGAAACGTAGAGTTCTTTCAATCGTGTTCTTAGAGTTATGTGGAATAGCTGGTCCTGGAAATCCATCTTAAGTTCCCCACAGCTCACAGCTTAACCAGCATATTAGATGGCATCTGCAGTTTTCTTACTGAACCTCTTTATCCATTCCCCAAAGTGATCCGTCTGAGTCCGGCTCTAGCAGGGCCTAAAGTTTCCATTGGTTACTCTGTCAGTGTTTAGCGTCTGGAGTGGCTTATCTCTTGTGTTGTTCTAATTGCAGATTATCTTTCTAGTGGTAACCATCTTTGTTCTCAACTCTTCAAGCCTGTGGCACTCTTATCATGTGTTCTCAGAGATTAGTACCTTTGTTGATGGCAAGAACACCTGCAGAGTTCAAATCTTGTAGTCTTCTTCCACTTCTCCGTTATTTGCTCTTGATGTGCGGCCTCCTAGTCTACAACTTCTCTAGTCTATTAGTGAAATGCTGGGCTATAACCCTTGCTTAAACTCTAATTCAGGTTAGAACATGAAAAAAAGAAAAGAACTTCCATTCTAAAGAGAGAATAAAGTTTAATCTATTCAAAGATTTTGATCTACTCAACATGATTAAAATGTGACTTCATAGTTTGATTTCAGAGGTTTAATCATTTGACTGTATTACTGATTAAATTCAGGAATACTACTGCAAAATGATGTGGATTGGTGTTATTAAGGGTGTGTTTTTAGAACTGTACTACAGATGTAATTGTGAAAACTTTGCTTGATTTGGTGTATTTTGAGGTGTAAATTTAAATATTTCTGAGGTATTTTTAAAATTTTTGCATATAGTTCTTACTCCCTCCCTTTCTCAGCCCTTGCCTCTTCTCTCCTGTCTGCCACCTTCTCATTTTGCCACTATCAACCCCCCACTCTTCCTCTTTAGTCCTTCTTCGTCTCTTTTGTTGACCCTCCACCCCTGCCACCCATTCCCCAGCCCCTTTGCCTCACCCTCCATGCTCCTTTTTCCCTATTCTCCCCCTCTCTCCTCCTTCCCCTCTTCTGCCCCTCCCTTGTCCCTTTAACCTGCCGCCCTCTCTCTCCCCTCCTCTTCTCCCCCATACTTCTGCCTGCTCCCCCTCTTTCCCTAAGATCTAGTCGCAAGACCACATCAAAGGGAGGGGTGGGTGTGGTTTGGTGATGGAGGGAGGAGTGACCTTTTGTGTGTGTGTGTGTGTGTTATTTTTTTGTATTTATGTGTGTTCTAGATTTTTTTTTTAATAGTTTTGAGGTTTTATTGGTGGTTATATTTCAAATATAATGGTCTGTTTGGAAGGCTTGTTTTTATAGGTATTTATATAAAATTTTATTTACAAATTGTTAGAAAATTATTGGGTATTTAGGGTTCGAAAATTTTGAAAAACTTCCTCTTTTTTGCCCTTTTCTTTTCCTTTTCTTTTTTGTTCTTTCTTTTGTCCCTTCCATTCCTCTTTCTTCTTCCTCCTGCACCTATCTTCCTCCCTCTGCTGCCATCATTGGCTGCTGCCACTGCTCGACCTTTTCCCCCTCCATCCTCTTCCTCTCCCCTTTCACCTGCCACCCTCTCCCGCCATCTCCCTTCACACTGCCTCTTCTCCCTCGCTTCCCAAAGAGGTGGCAAGGGAAAGGGGGAAGGAGAAAGAGGGAGGGAGGGAGAAGAGAAGAGGGAAGAAGAGGGAAAAAAAAAGAAAGGGGCGGGGGAAGGCAGTGGCATGGTTGCTGGAGAGATGCTGGAGTGGACTAGTTGAACTGGAACCGGCCAAGCATCCGGTCCGAGTCAACCCCCAAAACCGGAAAGTTTAAAAACCGGTCAAAGCCGGTCAAAACCCGGGTTTGACCGGGTCTGACCGGTGGTTGACCCGGTTGACCGGGTGAACCGGTTGACTATTTGACCAGTTTTTTTTTTTTTACCTTTAACTCATTATATCCTTTCAAACTCACTTTTAAGTTTTAGTAAATATGTTTAACCTCTCATTATTTTAATAAAGTGTAAAATTAATCCAATACATTTTTAAGTTACATTTCTACCTCTATATATATATTATATTCTTTAAGTCAATTTATTTATTAAATATAAAATTTCTAATTTATATATAAAGTTATAAATCTCAATTTTAAAAAAAATTTATATATATAAAGTTGAAAACTACCAATTTGAGAGAATTTTTATATATTATTTTTAAGAAAATTTTTTATATACTATTTTGATATATATATTATATATATATATATATTTATTATCGTCTGATGGGCTAGAAGAGACGCTAGCGGACATGCTGGCGGGCTAAGGTGGGTGAGGAGAAAGAAGAAAAAAATTTTTGAGATATTTTAGAGTGTGTATTTTAAAATTTTGAAGTATTTTTAGAGAGTTCTTATAAACAAAATTTTAAAAAGTTTTGTCTATTAATAGCAAACCCCAAGTTTTTGCTAGAAATATCAATCCATAACAACCCTATGATATTAATGCTTAAAAAGCATTCAAGAATGCCCCAAAAAAACTTTAAAAAATGTAAAAATACAAAATATTAAAAAAAAAAAAAAAAAAAAGGGACACACAGATGCGTGAGCATGCACATGCACACTAGCACACATGTCGCTCAAAATTACTCTCCCACTGTCACTCTCCTCCCATTCCCAGCCCAACCTTCTCTTCACCCATCCTCTTCCCAGCCCTTCCCACTTCCCAGCCCTTCCTCTCTCATCCAAGGCCAGGCCCCTCCTTTGGTACTTGCTTTTGCACAACACCACATACGCCCTCTCTGCCAACCCAAAAATAAACAACACAACAATAACAACACTAAGTGGGTTCAGCTACATGCATCATATGTCACCATTTTGTTCAGTCGAAACATATATTCTCATTGAAGTTTAAATATACCATGTTGAAGATTAAAATATTGAAAAGGAAAAATAATGGAAGATTGAAATATATGCATCAAGAACCTGCTATAATATCAAGTTGGACCTAATTTGTCAAAATTTGAAACAGACATACGACATAAAGTAAGGATGTGGAGACTGTGGTAACCGTTCTGACATTGTAGGAGGGATGCACCTTACAGCCATTATCCTTAAAATGAAAGGATGAACCTCGTGGCCATCTTTAAAAAACATCTCCAAGAACATTTGAAGAATAAGCCAAAAACACCCAATCCAAACAGAGTCCAAGATTAAGTTTCATGCACTTACGTGGTCATTCTCCGGTAGTAATGTGTTTTTTATTTGTTTGCTTGTTCAACTCCAATCGATTAAAGGCATAGGCTAACTTCCCATTGTTGGTCACCGCGATATGACATTCTGTTGGCATGCCTATTGATAAAGTTTGTCACTTCCAACTCAAACATTAGTATTTACTGCCTCAACTGGGAAAAAAAAAAGAAGAAGAAGAGAGAGAGTGTGTGTAATACTATACCTAAAAGTAGATTAATTTTGGTAGTGCCCCATTTATTTAACCATCTCCACTTTTGAATCATATGAAAAGATAACAATACTCCTACTTCCATTGCAAGTAGACTTCGTTCCTACAAAGGAAATGCAGAAAAAGAAAATTTTGATAGTTTAACGTTTTACCATGTAGTTTGGGTCACTCTTCATTATCCAAGTGGCCATGTCTCTTATCAAAGGATTCATCGTCAAGCAATCCACTCCATCATTCACAACGCTCTCCAGCAAACCAGCCTTCTCGAGTGCTTTGAGTATGGTATAACCCTGATCAAACTTTGCTTTTCTGCGCCTTCTATTTAACAATCCTTTCAAAATGAGCCCTCTAATTACTTCACCCCTTGAAATTTTTTCATCTTTCAAGTGGATAGAGCAATGCAAGAAGCAGATCTTCCACCTTTCATCTGTCAAGCCATAAAAACTGCATTTCATTACCTCAAAAATCATGTCATCTTGTCGTTCTTCCATCTCTGCCAATGCATCTCTCCACTCACTAATGTCATTAGCCCCTCTCATGCTCGTCGCTTTAGCAATGATCCCAAGCGGTAAACCGCCGTACTTTTCTGAGATAGACCTGGCAATCGCTAGGACATCTGGAGGAAGCTCTTGGTCCCTAATACGAAGTTTCTGCATAAACAGCATCCAACCTTCATCAGGAGAAAGAGGTTTCACCTTAATTTCCTTCTGGCATCCCATTTTGTAGCACACATCCAATGATCGACTAACCACAATCAACTTCCTCCCTTCTTTTCCTAGAGGAATTCCTATCTTTCCAACATCAATAGGTGTTGATACACCATCAAGTATGATCGCAAACTTGTTCTTCCTCTCTAATGCCCTTGATAATTTGGCTGCCCTCTTCCTATAATCGCCAACATCGATATTCGAGAGATCCAGATGCAAGTCTCTAGCCAAGTCATCCTGCAATTTGGAGACTGCAGAATTAGCATCACTGAACCAATAAACATGCTTCAAAAATTTGTCTTCTTTTAATAGCTCATTATAGATGTGAATTGCTGCAGCTGTTTTGCCTACTCCAGGCATACCATAGATCCCAATGCATGAAACGTTGTCATCCATTAACCAAGCCCATGTGTCCGTCAAATTTTGTTGAACTGATTGGCCTATCAGCTCTTCTGTTACGAAAGGTTTAATCTCCTCTCGGACAGGAATTACATAGCCACTGCAAAATGACCCTTGTTCACGAAGATCTGATGTCTCCAGAATCATTGCATCAACACATTGTGCCAACGAAATACGTGAACGAAATGGTCTCCTCTGGTAATCTCTTTTCAGGTTTAGGTATTTCATTTTCTTGCTTTCTACTTCTTTCAACCAATCATCAACTTCCCTCTTTCTTTTATATCCTGATTGTAGGACTTCCTGATATCCTGTTGACACGAGTATGTCATCTGCTCTTTTGGTCAGCACATCAATTCTTCTTTCCAGAGTCTTCATCTTTGCCTCAAGGCCAGAGTAACTGCGCATCCACTCTGGGCCAAGATTTGATAGAAGTCCCAGAAACATATTCCCAATTAGCTCAAGCATTTTTCTGACAACGAAGCAGGAAAAAAAAAAGACATTTTATGTCACCTAAATAAATGGAAACTGAGCCACAGAAGCAGTAGACATCTGTAGAGGCAAGGTTGTTCATTTGAAAGAAAATGATCATCAGCTACCCTGAACATTAAAATCTAACACAAGAACATTTAGTCTCATTTTAGGTAGAGGAATATCCACTGTTGCAGATGCAATTGTAGATGCTCCTCTTCAGAACAAATGGATTAGGCAGCTCAAAAACAGAGGTGGAAAGTGCAACTTCAAACATTCCAAGTCCATGCATGTAAATAGAAGCAGGGTGGAAGAAAGGAGATTTAGACTAAGAATCTCTAATTCTTGAGAGCTCAACCTTAACCAATAAACCAAAGCCTCCTTGGATCACTTTGTCCCATGTTTAATGTTTTTGGAGAAATTGCCATAAAACTCGAATCTTTTCTAGTGCTTTTTGTCACTTTCTCAGCCTTTTCTTATACCATTTCCGTTTTTTTTATTTCCCCAGTTACTCATCAAAGCTTCCCCATTTCAGTTAATCTGTGTCAGGAATTTACCCAATTTAATCTTTCTTAACCTATACCTGTAAAATATTTGTATCTTTCTTTCCTCAATTTTCTTAGTTTTATCTCTCTGTCATAGAAACCGAAACTCAATCTGAAAATTGTTTACACTATTCCAATCAATATCTAGGTATATATGCTTATGCTCCAAGTTAACTCAAGGAGATACAAAGAGTTTGGAGGAGAAGAGGGTGGGGTTGGGGGAGGTGGGGAGGAGGAGAGCGAGCAATTGAAAGAAATTAAACCAAGTTATTTTAGTATTTAGTTTCCTAATTCTTTTAGTTTCTTGTTTTGGTATCCTGTTTGTTTAGTTTCTATATTAGTTTAGGAATTCTCGAGTCAATTCCAAGTAAGTTTTGGTTTGCAACTGTGTTTGTTTAAGAAATTCTATAATCTATAAATACTTGCTAGTGTAATAGATTATTATTTTGAGAGTTGAGTTGAGACTTGAAGAGTATATTTGAGGAAAAGCCTGTGAATTGTTATTTTTGAGTTGTCATAACCAAAATTTACAATTTGATATTGTTATTGTTGAGTTTTCAGTTAATAAAATTGTTGAGTATTTGCTTGTGTGTTTATTCTTCACCTCTTCCCTCATACTTTTAATATATATTAAAAATTGAATTTTTTTTTGGTGCCAACAATGGTATCAGAGATCTAGACTTTGCTCTTGGGGTATTTGCAAAATTAGGGCAAAAAATTAGTCCTAATTGTGGTAGAAATCTGAAAGAAATTTACCAAGACTGTTTATTTGATAATTAGAGTGGATAAGAATAATCAGATAAAATTAAGTTCATTATTGGATTTAAACTGGTTGTAGTTGATGGAGTCTAAGAAGTTAACATAAGGAGAGATAATAGAGATGATATTTTCGTCAAATGGGTAAGCTGATTTTTTATCGTATTTATTCATTATGCAGAGATTTGATTAATGATGAAAAAATTTGGAGTGTTGACTACTTATATTAAATATTGCTCTGATTATATACGTTGGAGACAACCAATGAAAAGATATCCTTGGTAATGTGATTTGGAACCGATTTATGCATATTGTGTGAATCAGGTGACAAAAGAAGAAATGAAAAAGAAGAGAAGGTTGTTTTTCCCAATAATGAGGGCTAATTTCTAAGAAAAATGTCAAAAATCAAAATCGTTCGTAAATTGGGGTTCCGGGATATTGGGGTATAAAAGTAGGGTCGCCGAAATTGACAAATGCGGTTTCTCGTTGGTTTTAATTTTGTTTTCATTTTTTTTAACTTGTTAGATGGTTGTTAATTTTTATTAAGAAACCGCATAGCTGAATTACAGTTTCTGTATTCAGCCATGCAGTTTCTCTAAAGATGTCGAAAAATGTTCAGCAAATTTTTTTTAAAAAATTTTGGAAAGTTGAAACCGCAAAGCTCAAATGCGGTTTCTTCATTAAAATAGAAACCGCATTTCAGCAATGCGGTTTCTTCAGCTTCGTTTAAAATATATATATATATATATATATATATATATATTATTGTGAAAGCCTTTTTGGACTATTGGCCACTTGAAGCGAAAAAGAATGCATCTTCCCATCAAGAAGCAAACTTAAATAGGGTGTCAACTCTACATCATACGAAGGAAGATCAAAGGCTCCAATGGAGACCACTGGCTCCCAAAATAAGGGATTAATTCCACCAGTGAATATCACAGGAAAAGGTACCACTGATCCAACAAGATTCCCATCAATCATCACCAAAACTTCACGGTAAGCACCGTGGCCTCGCCCAATGATGACCCTCTTCATGTTTGCGTATGAATCAAAAGGATTCACATGCTGAGCCTCATCATCATTTGACATCTTTAAGTATGAATCAGGAGGGTTAGAGTACCAAACCTCATCATTCCCATGAAATGACACGTAAATTTCAATCACAGCTCTATATGCATTCCGAGGAATTTGAACTCCTCTGGAATGAACGTTTGATTCATTCTGAATCCTAAACCAATACCCTTCATCTCCAAGCTGAAGAAACCGCATTGCTGAAATGCGGTTTCTATTTTAATGAAGAAATCGCATTTCAGCTTTGCGGTTTCAACTTTCCAATTTTTTTTTTTTTAAATTTGCTGAACATTTTTCGACATCTTTAGAGAAACCGCATGGCTGAATTGCGGTTTCTCTATTTATACAGAAACCGCAATTCAGCCATGCGGTTTCTTAATAAAAATTAACAACCATCTAACAAGTTAAAAAAAATGAAAACAAAACTAAAATAAACGAAAAACAAAATTTGTCAATTTCGGCGACCCTACTTTTATACCCCAATATCACGGAACCCCAATTTCCGGACGATTTTGATTTTTGACATTTTTCTTAGAAATTAGCCAATAATGAGAGAGCCAATATTTGAGATGCTGTTTAAAAAACTTGTTCGTTATTCTCATGTGCCTCATATATTTTGCCAACATATTTTAACTTTATGGTAGATATGGATCCCCATAATGGTTATGCTCCAAAATTATGTAATAACTGGAAAGTAGACTTTTATAAAGACAGGTACATAAATAATAGAAAATTCTATGAAGATTTTGAATCACTTAATAATTTGAGATTGCATACATTGTTTGTGCAATTTGTGATGATGATTTTGTTAATAAAAAATAAATTTGTGAAGAAGAATGAAAAAAAGAATTTTTTTTGATGTAGCAAGAAAAAAAGAATTTTTTTTGATGTAGCAAGAAAAAAAGAAGATGAAATTGTAGAAATTACAGGTGCACGTGAAGATGAAGAATTTGTGAATCAAAAAGAAATTTCATGAGTGGTTGAGAAAGGAAGTGAAGTCGTTGATAAAACTAATGATGTCTTGATTTTGTGGAAGTTAATGAATTATTTGAAGAAGAAAATCGAATAGGTGAATTTGTTGAGAATAATTATGGAGTGAATGATTTGGTTGAAGATTGTGACAATGTTAAAGATGATGCAATTGGCAATTTGAACCAATCAAAATAAGATTGTGCCAATATTGAAAATTTTTTTGGTGGAAAGTATGATTTTGTTATTTTGAGAAATTTTCTTGATAATATGGATGAATTAAATTATGGAATATACGATCAAGTATGGATGAATTTGTTTGAAATTCTTGATATTGAGAAATACAAGTTTCATCCATTACCATGAGTGAGTGAATATGAAATTAAGGATCAATCATGAGTTAGTATTTCACGTCATTTGTACAGTAACAAAGTTGTTCATGAAGATTCGAACTCAAGATAACATTGGAGCTGACCACAATAGCAAACTTAGTTTAAAGGAAGAAATGAAGAAGATTAAACTAAACTATCTTAGGGTGTGTTTGATAAAACTGAAATGTGAAATCTGAAGTCTGAAATCTGAAATCTGAATTCATTAAGTGATTGAATTGTTAAGTATTAGATCTAATACATTTAAATGTATATCACATTCAGTGATAAGTGGAAAGCTTATCACTTATTTTTAGAAGCAAGTTTTGCCTAAAAGATTCAGTGCCACTTAATTAATTCAGATGTTCTATTTTTTGTTATCAAACACAGCTAAACGGTTAAGATCTGAACCCATTAAGTTTAAGTACTGAATTAGGTTATCAAATGGGGCCTTAGTATTTAGTTTTCTAATTCTTTTAGTTTCTTATTTTGGTATTTTGTTTGTTTAGTTTGTATATTAGTTCAGAAAATTTCAAGTCAATCCCAAATAAATTTCAATTTATAATTGTGTTTGTTTAGGAAGTTCTACTATCCATAAATACTACTAGTGTAGTAGATTATTATTTGGAGAGTTGAGTTGAGTTGATTCTTGAAGAGCAGGTTCAGACTATGATTGGATATTGTTCTTATTGAGTTTTGAATTAATAAAATTATTGAATATTTGTTTGTGCATTTATCTTCTTCTCTTTCTACATATTTTTATATCTATTAAAAATTACTTCTACTGTGTGTTTTTTTGAACCAACAAAGGGGCAGTGGATGAAAGGGAAAGGGTGCAAGAAAGTAGTGAGGGTGGGGCAAAGGATGATGAGGGAAAGAGGGTCTTGGGGTTGCGGGAGTTGGGAAGGGGGAGAGAGGCCGTGGGTGAAAGGGAAAGGGGACGGGAGAGTAGTGAGGATGGGGCCATGGATGATGGGGGATAGGAGGGAACACACTTTCAAAAACACTTTAAAAACTAGAATTCTGGCCCGTGCTATGCACGGGTTTATATTTAAAATAATAATAATAAATAAATAAATTATTTGTAATAGTTATATGAAAATAAGTTAAAAATAAAAAATTATTATTTTAGTATCTAATTTATATTATATTTATGTATCTTATCTAAAACTTTAAAATAAACAAAAACATATAAGGAAATGATTATAGAAACATTGAAAGAAATACTAAAAGTATATCGAATATAGTATTATACCCCCACTATCTCTTTAGGTCACTTCTCCCGTTTCACCACTTTGCTATTCTCGCTATCCCCTTTTTCTCATCTCCTTAAGTCAACATTTCCATAATCCTGCAACCTTTTCCCCCACCCCTAAATCCTATATTCTCTTTACCCTATATTATTCTTACCTAATTGTCCTTCCTTTAATCTAATTTTATAGCACATTTACCTCCTATTCTACTATACTATCCAACTATTATAATTGTAAATGATAACCTATTTACTTTGATTGCTCCATCAACAAATATGAGTTTGGATATGTAATTTAATTGGATTCAAATGTGTTTATAATTCAACATCCAAATTAAAAAGTTAATATTTGAAGAAAAAAAAACTTTCATAACTTCCAGTTTAGTTTTAACCTGTTAAAATACACTTATTTTTTTATCCTTCAAATTGAAAGATATCACTTGAAGCAAAAGGGAAAGAAGAACTGATAAATAGTAATTTTTAGAATATATTTAATTTTACCTCTCATAATATAAAACTATATAAAACCAAGAATTAATCACAATAGTTGTAAAAATTGGCATCTGGAAATGCAAATGAAAAACTGATAATATCTTATAATACATTCAACAATTACCAAAAAAATAGTAGTATTCCATATTTACATTGAAGAAAATAACAAAAATATACAAAACAATCAATAATGCCTATGACTATTCTTAGTGGTTGGGTTTTACACGCTTATTTAAATCCCATTAGAGTAAAATTTAGATTAAATATATATAAATTGAGTAGATATAGTTTACGGATAAATGCATTATATCTTTCTCTTAGGCTATATTGTTATTTTTTTAAAATTTTTGGTAGGACTGATGTTGTTGTTGTTATTACTATTATTATTATTTATCAAAAATAAAGATTTTAAATAATAAATTTCATTTCCAAGTGCCAGTAGGACTTTGTTACTAATTTAGTGATTTCGTAGTTTAACGTTTAGGATTAGTACAACTATTGATTTTTTTAAATCCATGACCATTGAATATTATTTTTTTAAATATAATTTATACTTTCAATTAGGATTATTACGTTAAACAGTAAAATACTATTATTTGCTCTTTTAACTTTTAATAGGAGATTTGATGTTTTATTTAAATTTACTTTCCTATGAATAAACTTTATCCAAATTTCTACATTTATAGTGCCACTTTTTACATTTCAAATTCAAAAGATATGAATGGATATTTGATAATTAAAAAAAATACAAAACTCTATAAACAAAAAAATAGAAAGTTAGAAACTTTATAATTTAACCATTCTAAAAATCTGATTTGCAATACATCTATGATAGATGATAGTTAGTTGCATGTGAATAAGAGTGGAGAAAATGCTAATAAGAAGGTAGTTGCATGTGAGTAGAAGTAGAGATAGTGCTGATAAGGAATTATTAACGGTTTTTATCATGACTCATGAGATATTTAATGAATTAAATTAAATAAAAATTCCTAGAAAAAAGGATTGGAATTTTCCTGACTCCTGGAGGCCCCTCCCAGAAAACCCTCCCTGCAATACATATATGATACTCTTCAATACCACTTTTCTTTTTTTTTGGGATAATTTTAAAAGCCTCCCTTAAGGTTTTTAATAATATTGTTGTCCTCTTATTAACTTTCAAAAATAGTGTATACTTCCTCTTCTTAAGTTTCAAAAATACTACATATCTGTCTTATCAATCAATTAGGGTCCCTTGCTGACATTAATAGTGGTGAAATGACTCTTATACATTGCCTTTGATTGAGATATATATTTTGGGTTAATTACATATATATATATATATATATATAGAGAGAGAGAGAGATTTTGGATTAATACAGATGCACCTATATAAATAGGGGTCAATAGCAATTTTCTCCATATTTCACAAAACAAAAGAATTGCCTTGCAATGACCAACACCATTAACCTTCTAATGATTCTCCACTTATATGTTGGATAAATATGCTCATGTTGTTATATGTTTATCATTTTTTTTTTTTGAAGAGAAAACCCTGTACATAGGGCCAGCCTAAATGTTATTAATGCAAAATAAAATAAAAGTGATGTTGGGAGATAAGCAGATAACTTCCAGTACATGTAAAGAAAACTAGAATGCGAAATAAGGAGTATTATTCGCTTCATTACTAGAATATGAAATAAAGAGTATTATTCGCTTACATAATGAATATACGGAAAACTAACCTCGTCTAAACAAGGAACTGCGTTCAGCCTAGATGGAGTCTGAGATGAGGAATAAAAAATCCGGCCCTCAGCCAAGTGCAGTGAAGCCAAATAAATTAGCAGCCGTGTTAGCTTCCCTAAATACGTGAAAACAAGAACCACCAAGCTGTGCCAATTCGAGTCTAATTTTGAGTAAAACCTTGCACAAAGACCAGCCAGAAATATCACCTGAATGAATAAGTAAATCCAAAAGCTTTACATGTTTTTCTTTTAAGTTTCACTCTGTATGTGGTTTTTTTTTTCTTTCTTTTTCCTTATAAGTTTAACTTTCATATTTTTTTTCCTTTCTTTCTTTTTCATCCTTTTTCTTCTTCCTTCTTTGACGTTGGCAATGCATTCTATTTTATATTTGTATGTATATATTCAAATAAACTTTTGATTTCATTTAGCACTTTTACTCATTTATAGTGTAGTTTATGACGTTTGAACATTTTTCTAATAGTTAATTTATCATTTGTTTGGTTCTTCTTCAAAATATCTCAGTAGTAATTTCTTGGCAAAGAATTAATTGTTAAACAAAAGTTAATTTTGGTAATTTATGGTAAAATTAGGAATCGCTAATAGAAATAGAGAATTGGTAAAAATTTTATACTTTTTTATATGAATTATAATAATTATATATTCTCCCTGAAATAAGAATATACATAAAAGCATGAAGAAAAATATTAATAAGGAATAAATGAAATTGAAGATGCAACATTGTCACTAAATATTTAACTTTTATTGTTATTGTCATTTAACGTATAGCATGAGGCAGTTAATAGAAAAAGAGAATTATGTAAGATTCCTAAATACTTTTTCATTTACAATGTTTAATTATGGTGATTAAGACTTTTCATAAGAAATTAAAAAGAACATGTATTTGAGCATGAAAGAAATTCCAAGTATGGACATGAAAGCACATGATGTTATTACAATGGAGCTATAATTATGGGGGGTAATTTGAATTAAAGCTAAAAATTAGATTTTTTTAAAAAAAAACTAAGCTTGAAGATATAAAAAAAAAAGGGGGCATTTGAGGGATAAAATTATCTTCTCTCTCATGAAATAAATTTTTTAGTGTCTCTTGGGCTGACATGTTACGAAAACATATGAATCAAGAGACATATGTTATATTTCTAAAATTTTAGAGAAGGCTAGTGATACCAATAAAAATCTCAGGGTTGGTTTCTAAAATTATCTGCTTCTTCAAAAATCCATCTATAGTTAAAATTTTATGAAAAAAATCCCCAAAGGAAATAGAGAGTATTTAAGTACTTTTGGTGGAGGGAAAAGGTGTGGAGGAGAAGTAAAAGAAAAAAGAAAAAGAAAGAGCAACAAATAACGAAAAGTGAGCTGAGAATAATTTGGTCAAGAAACATGAAGCGGAGGTAAACTACCCTTTTAGAAAATTATGGTGGGCAAAGTAAATTTCCCAAACAAGTTCATGGCAAACCGCCACCCCCCGGGGCAAAAAAAAACCACATAAAAGGAAAAAATAAGGTACTCAAGAAAATCTACTGGCTTGGAAAGGAGTAAAAGAAAATGTTTACTGCTCTTTTGTTGGGTCAACTACCATATGATTGGTAATGAGGTACCTCTTGAAATACAAAAAAGAGCCAAGATTTTCGTGGGACGTGATTCAACATCCCCCCAGCTGATAGCCATGAACTGCCCGTTGGGACAAAGATGAGCAAACTACAAGAAGCTGCAAAACCAAAACGGGTTGTCTTTTTACCATAAAATTACTGAACTAAATGGCCAAAGAACTTGGCAGAGAATAACGGGACCTAGATGATTTGAGGGAGTACCCAACAGCATCACCTGGTGAACAATGAAGGTAGGACAATCAGTACTAGATAGATTGATATGGGGAATGAAATTGGCCAAAGGAAGGGAGCCTTTCCCTAGAGATAATGAATGGGGGGAGGAGGGCAATGATGCAGTAGGAGTTGTATGTATTTAGTCCAAAAGTTGTAATGGTTTTGGTTTCTAGACACAGCACTGAAAAAAGGAGGAAAATGATCAGAAGCTCTCTTAGAAATTTCTTTCGGTTGATGGATGCATGATCTCAGCACAATGCAAGCTAGGGATTGGATTTTTGGCACGTAAGCGGACTAAAAATAATGTCGCCATCTGTACTTTAACCCAGATACAGTGTTGCGGCGTCATCATGAAAAAATGAAAACAAGTAATTGTGTAAATTGTTAAGAAAAAACTTATAATTTTCTTCCTGCCATTGAATTCTTACCATGTTTTCTACCAAAAACAACATTCAAATCTTATAATATGATTCAGTGAATGAATATGTATTTTATTTTTTGTATGAACTTAAAACAACTTTGTTAACCACTAGAATCGATCCAATAGCCAACGGAGGACTCTTACGGTCATCCTTGTCAAATTCAGATTTCAAATCCTATGCCTGACAATTAGAGGTGGAAAGGTTGTAGGGAGGGTAGGAGGGTTGGGGAGGAGAAAAAGTGCTTTGTTTGATTAGAATGAAAATTATGCAGGAAAGTAAAGTGTAAGAAAATGAGCTAAAAGAAAACAAAAGTCACTTTCCTGTGAGAATGGTCAACAAAAAAAAAATTATGAGAGAAAGTGGAAAGTTATTGAGAGTTAATAACAGATATAAGAAAAATTTTCAACTTTCCTACTAACAAAACATATAGAGAAGAAAAAGTAACTAACTTTTCAACATCGTTCCTTGCAACCAAACAATATTGATTATACTGCATTTGGCTAGTATAGTCTTACTTTTTCTTTTTTCTTTTTTTAACTATACAAGTAATTACAAATCAAACTTGCTAATCATGACATTTTTCTTTTTCGGTTGAATCTTCATCGCATCACCAAATGATTTACTAATGATGTCAGAAGAATTTATCTGCAATAGGCATTAGACAAGACTATTGTGCCGATTAAAAAAGTACGAGGCCGTTAACCGGTTGAATTATTGGCTATACCAAATCCAAAGTCCAGAACTAACAAGTGCAAGTATCTGTAGAGTGCTGCATGTGAAACATATAGTAGATCAATGTGCATAAGAAGATTTATGATCGTTATATTAAGTGATTTTACAATCGTACAATACTATATTCTGGTATGCAGTGTTTCAAATATTGGTTACAAACTTATTTCACCATATTAACATACTGTGTGTAGTGAAAAATGGTCAAGCTTGAACTGCATTATTATCTTTACTATAATAAAGTCAAAGCACCTGGTAGTCGGTGTTAATATTTAGTGTTATTTTATGTGTTTTCAAATTTACTCCTATTAATTCATATTGAATCAAAGTTTTACCGCTATTAACTACTATTTAATCAAACCTATCTTATCCCAACTTCCACGTTACTTCGCTTATCTGAATCAACTGCTACCTTTTCCTTTCTCTAAAAAATTTAGTTTTCATTCTAAATTTGCACACACATAGGGTTTGCCATTCCCACTAGTTGTAATAATTTTTAAATACTGCACCTTAGGTCACCTCATTAAACAGGTTTTACCTTGTTTAAAAAGCGACCTACCAATTGATCTTCAAATGTACATCTCACACACACACACACACGGCCACCCACCTATATTGAGAAGGTATATTGGTCTAATTATTAATGTTGAAACCCCGAAATTTTGAGTTCTTAAATTTAAATCTCTTTTCGTCCTCCCCATTTTAAATCCCTCGGTCCCCAACTAGAAAAGGAGTTTAAACAAAAACATAGAAATTTATTTTCAAAATGTACAATATATGCATATGTGTTTGTGTATGTACTAATAAGTATTATGGGATTCACAAAACCATTACTAGAAAATCAACCACGAGGAATCGATAAATTACAGACGACTAATGGACACTCTCATGGATTTGACGTGTTGATAAGATGAATATCCAATATTTTCAATGCTAGGCTTAATGAGTATAAGGATCTTAAAATATTTCATTTTGTCCTATAATCTTTAAGGTGTACGAAGTTTCACAATTCATTTTATAAGTGAAATGATAGAGACTTCATTTGACTAAGATTGATCTAGG
This sequence comes from Gardenia jasminoides, assembly GCA_013103745.1. Taxonomy (NCBI): domain Eukaryota; kingdom Viridiplantae; phylum Streptophyta; class Magnoliopsida; order Gentianales; family Rubiaceae; genus Gardenia; species Gardenia jasminoides. Next base: position 19,023,999 of record CM023104.1, read on the forward strand.
CCAAAGAGAGTCCTTGAAAGATTTTGTAGTGCTCTTGAGAGAGAGAGACCACAAAAGTCACTTTGCCATTTTACCAAGGTCCTCTTTTACGATTTTTTTCCCTTTGGTATTAAGACCCCCTTCTGGGAATTTATGGGGAAAAAGAAAGGAAATTTCCTCCTAATCTATCTCCAATCTCCATTGAGGCATTGACCAAGGCCCATGACTGAAAGTTGCCAATTGCTTAACCGCGTAATCCTGTATATAAGATAATAACTTCTACACTAGGAAGACTGGAAGATAACAGGCAATCCCAATCAAATTTCGTGGAACAAATTTCATTCTCTTCAGCAAATTGAAGGACATTTCTTTGAAGTTGCTAGTTGCATGCTCTCATCCTCTAGGCTCATTAGTCATTTTGGTGCACATGACATGCACGTGAAATCTATTACGGTTTTCTAGCTTTTCTTTTCTTTTTTCCTTCAGTAGTTAAATAGATATGAATCATAATTATCCCTGTGTTATTTTCCCACTTTGAATAAATTTGGTTTACCACGTGTCAATATTTTCTTTTTACACGATACTTTTTCCTGGCTTTGTTTAGCATCTACAAAAAAATTAGAAAGCTTTGTCAAGAATTAGAATATAGGGAAGTAACTTAAAAAAGCAATAGAAATAACTGTGTTTTGGGATAGGTATTCTGATATTACTTAGACTAGAACAAACTTTGTTTTTATTTTTTATTTTTCTGTTTAGCTTTCTCTAACTAAAAACTTTTGAGGGAATTAGGTAGTTAGGGAAATAGACTTGGGAAGCTGGTGCATCATTTATCCTCTATTTCTTGATCGCTTGTGGAAGTTTTTGGTCATTTATCGGTTCGAGTCATCAAGAAAATAAGTAGAGAATCACTATTGATCCTTTCGGAAAAAGTAATGGACATTGGAGGCAACAAGCCACTAATATCCTACAAGTTATTAAAGTATGAATTTTTATGCATGAAAAACCACACCACAGAATTAAACTCCATGAAATATGGAGATTATACTTGTAGTGATCAATTATATTAATCATAGTGACAAACTACTTCTGTTACTTGTTTTCGTATAAAAAAATCTCTTCCTATATAAAGGGTGAACATTCTTTTGGTGTAAAAAATTCTTGTCATTTAATAAGCTGTCTAATATACCATTCCTTTTTTTTTAACTTTTACAACCCACTTGCTCTTATTTTTCTTATCCACTCTTTTTTTTTTTTTTTGTCCTTTTTGGTGGCATGGTAGACTAGGACATGTTTCACCCTCCTTTCTCTCTCTCAATATATTTAGTATAATTTCCTCCAAACTACCACTAACCCATGACAACATACAATATTTCAAAAAGAAATAATAACTATAAGTTGCACAAAGTTTTCTCACCCTCTGTTCCTCTAATTAATTTGGTATTCTTTGTCTTTTTTAAATTTACTTATTCATTATTTTCTTCTACAATATGCACATGTATTGCGTGTGCCTTATCCACTAGTTACAAATTACTTGTGAACATGTTGATACATACACACACATAGATTTTCGACCAATAATTTGGGATCATTACAAAACTTTTGCTACCCAACACCTCGAGTGAATATCCTATCATCAGTGGAGTTACATTTATACATTAGTATGGTTAAGATAAATTTTCAAAAAACTATTGGTGTTGACCTAGTAGTTAGGGGAAAACTCTCCCCACTATTTAGGTTTAGGATACGAATCCTGGACTCGTAGGCGGAAAGTTTAAAAAAGGATAAATTTTAAAAACTTTTATACTGAAAAATAATTTTCCTTGGCTAATTAAGTGCCCCCACAGGACGAAGAGTACCCCTGCCTTGGGGTTACGGTTGCCGTCAAACGAAAGGACTTGGTGACAGCCCCACTGGATAAAAGAGTAACTTGGTTAGTCTTCTTTGTCCTCTTAAAAAAAAAAACAAAAAATTGTTTAATGCTAAGCCTCTTAAATTCCTGCCTTTAGAAGTGGGATTGGACGGGTCATCTACCCTTGTTTTTCTTGTTTTATCCGCGGTCAGGCACTGCAGATTAGTGCCCACAATGAGATTGAGGGCTCCTACAATTGCAATTTTAACTGTATGGTGCAATTAAATTAGTGATGGGAACGGATTCAATTTAAATTTAGGTAGACGAGATTGATTTGAGAATACAATCTTGAAATGGTACCAAAATTTGTTATGTTTTTATTTATTGTTGTCTTAATTTCTAATTTATTATACTAGTGTCTACATCTATTGTATTACTATCCATAATATATCATACAATTGAGACTGATGACCATAGAAGTACTTCGTCCTACACAATCCTGTACGAGCATCATTCATGGAACTGTTGCAGTACCATAGCATACCAGTTCTCCAACCATCTTAATATGTTTTTTCCTATTTAGTTGATTTAGGAGCCTGGTGATGCTTAATCTCCAATCTCGTTTAGTCCATGCCTCCATGGTACAAGCAGGAAAATTAGTGAAGACACCTAGACGTATCTTGCTATGCCAATACCTGTACAACCAACTCGGGTTAACCGAATTTACCACCAAGGATAGCTTGGGTGTAGGTTATGGGATCAAATCTCACAACTTGCATTTCAAAATTCCAGATTTCCTAAAAGTTTTATCAGAGGGTGCGTACACACCTATTTAGTTCAGTAGTGGTTTGATCCCTTTCGGAGATCTCCTTTAGGTCCACCCTCTCCTTAGTATAGAGTAGGAATAGACTGAATTAGGATCTATTGTGTAGGCCAAAAAAAAAAGACGAGAGCTATGCCAGTACCTGTACTAATCTCATCTTCTAGAGGGAGCTGCGACAAGATATGTACTAGCAATTGACACGAGCATATATCACAAAAATATTTCAAGAATTATGTTTTCAGTTTTAAGACCATGCTATAAATGGTCCTCTTTCGTTCATTGCAATATACTACATAAGCTTCCTTCGCTAGAACACAACAAAGACTGTATTAATACAAAAGGAACATAGGGTCAACTTCCAGTATTTGAACTGAATTATTTCCCTATATATACACTATTGTGGAAAGCATGGTAGCATGAAATATCTTTCGCACCATTCTGAACATGCCAATCTAGGCACATATAGTTTTGGTTCTTCATTAGTGAGGTCGAAAACTGGCCAGTTTTCATTTGTGATCCTTCTTACTTAAGACTTTCCCAGGTTGAAAATTATCCTCTAGAGTAGAATTTTTCCTTTCTTGCTTTTGAATTAGCTTTTGAATGTATATGATGATTAAGTATCAATTATGTTGCAAACTACTGAGAGAAAATAGCGAAGTCACAAAAACAGATATCTTTCGATTCAAATGGTCTTTTGAGACGATGGCCGTATACATCAAGCAATACAGGGGAGAATTTGAGCCAACTTCTTAAAAAGTGGATCAATATATGATCGTCCTGCTTTCATGCAATGGCCATGGATCATATTACCAAATTGTATCCCTCAAGAATCTAAAATATCAAAGAAACCTTAACGACCCAAATAACACATTTGAGCACAAATTAACGACCCAAGACTGAGTAACAAAAGGTCTGACGTCAGTCTATCCAAATCAGATTACAACTGGCTGTAGAGCTCCATAGAATCAAATGGTTAAACTTAAGCTATGATTAAGACAGACGAGCACAATTAGATGAATGCGGCAGACTTTAGCCTCGCAGAGACGGTTATCTCATAAAGAAATCATAATGTCCAGGAAATATAGCTATATTTTTGTATAGCATCAGGACTGTTAGCTAAAGCCAGCACATGTTGGCTTAGATAGCAAGAACCAATCACTTCCTCACAAAAACTCATGTGTTCGGATCCCATTACCAATGTGAGAAAGAAGGAAGAAGAAGAAGAAGAAAGAGAACTGTTAGCTAAAAACTTAATGGTATGGTAGCATGATACAACTAGCTGTAGAGTTTTCAGAAACTGATCCTAGCATCTTTTGATACTGCTTGTACTATTTGTTAAGACCCCTTTACTACTCGGTATCCAACAACTCGGCACACATAGAATGACCTCTTTGGCAAATCAAAGCAAAAACAGTACCTGCAATGACTCGTACAGATTAAATAACTAAAATAAAACAATACAGAAATTGCTGCTGTTCCAAACTATTGAACTTATAGGAATACTCAACTGCTATCAATTCATACAATAATTAAAATGAACCAAATCTTCTACGCTGTCAGCGAAATGCACAAAACAAGTAGGAGAAAGTCAAAGCATTACTCCATGTATTCGTGGAATGAGGATTTACAAGCAGAAGTTGCTGCCAAGGCTCATAAACTCGAGCTCACAACTCTATCCATCTTCACAATTGACAAGTCCTAAAATCTTTCTCAGAAGTTAATCACTTTCTAACATCAAACAAAGTCAGAGACATTCATAGTAATCATCAACTGATTGCTAAGGAACAATCAATGTGGCTAAATTAAACTACACTGTTGACTGCATATTCATTGTTATAAAATGAAAAATTAGACTACAAAACGCAGTATAAACTGAGGTTCACCAAAGTTTTGCATGCAGTCCGACTTCATCCAACTTTGACACGTTGAGAACGCCAATTATATTAAGGGTGGCCTATGACATTGAACTCCATCAGCATTTTTATATTGCAGATTGAGATTCCGTAATTAAATAAAGCAGCAGTCTGAAAACTCAGCTACAACATAACCCAGTTTACGTTTGATACATAGCAGTTCTTGATTTGGACAAGTAGAAACCCACAATTAGAACTCAAGATGAATGTTCACCCAACAAAAAGATGATTATTGTTGAAAAGATAGAGCAGCCTTACAAGCACCAAGCTATACCAAAATGTATACATTATTGCAAATTTGGAAATGGGATAGGAAAAGAGTCAATGCAACGTTGCTAGTTATGACTCATTCATTAGTACAATCAAAAGGTGCATATCATAGTATTGCAAATCATGTAATTGCTGACTAATAGGACTGATCCCTCAAAACGTGTAACGTAAGGCTCAATAGCCCTAGTTTTGCACCCATCCATTGCATTCTGCATTTCCTAATTGCTACATTGTACTAAATCCACACAATTAGAGGCCACTGATAAATTTACTCCCCAAAACTAAATGGCCTAAAAACACCACATGTAAAAAATCCCACAAAAATTTGAAATTATAAGCCAATTTTGGGTTTGTTTACAACACCAACATCAGCCCGCCAATTAGCAGCCAAACTTACTCAAAAAACACCCGAGGATCTACAAGACAATCCTACAGTTTCATTTCACAACATTTTGTCAATGATATTCTGACTTAAAAAATCTAATTTCAGTGCAAAAAGAGATGTGATAACAATTGATCAAATAAAACTTCAAAAATAAAAAAAAGTGACAAAATCGATAAGTTTTTGCCACTGGTATTCTAAGTCATCGTGTCTAAATCATTTTGATGCTACAGAAAAGTGGAAGTGAGAAGACAAAAAAATGAAAGAGAAAATAGAAGGAGAATGACAGTAAGAGATGGTAACTGAGGTAGCAGAAAGGGGGTGGTGGGGGGAAGAGAGAGAGAGAGAGGAACTAAGAGAGTAAGAAGACCTGGTACCACCGGATATGTCACTCAATTGGCACTTCTTTGCATTTATGTTATCGTTAGGATAAATTACTAGTGGATTGGGATTAAAAAACTTAATATCATATCAGTAACATTGCAAATAAAATTAACTTCATCCATCTAAAAGGAGGTTTTTCAATACAAATCTGGAAACTACGGGGAAGAATGATGGTAAATCTTTGAAGAGTTCAATGCCATTAACCACTGATCCTTATAACACCAAGTAAGCAGTTTATGCTAGGAGAAGTGCCAGAAGAACAGTTGGTGCTACCATCCTTTGATTCAAAATTGACTCTAGGTTACTAGTGAAGAACTTGAGCAAAAATCTTGACCAGGGCGCTAACCTGGCACAAACCCTCAAAAGTTCCTGAGGAGAACAAAGAAGAGCTGAATGCCTGCATTGACAATGTGATTGACGCCGTGAGTAAACACTAAAAAAGAATGTTGCAAAAGGGCACAGATACCTTAATAGTTTACATGGTTTGCTCTTTCTTTCTAGTTTCTATATCACATACCAAGAGCTATAGACTTGAAAAACTTTCAGATATTTGTCTTGAGCACAAATAACAGATAGAGAATGTAGGTATTGGGAGGTGATTACTATATCTAAATCTAAAAAATGGCTTCAGCATGGTTATAGTTGTTTCTTCTGAAGTTGCACTCCTCAGTGCTTGAAGTCATAGATTGTGGGTTACAGAAAGGATGGACAACGAACATGGAACACATGTTAATTGCTAATAAGTTCTCAAAAATGGTATTAGCAGATTATTGTGGAAATGGCCTTTGAAGCACAAGCTTAAAAGAAGTTTTTAGCTACTAACTCCTTACCATCTCTACATGCCCACTTAATCATCAGAGAAAGGTAACCAATATCACAAAACACATTATCAATATAAACCAATGTAGACGCATCTTGTTTTGCATAGGGACCAGTAAGTAACATCGCATTTAAAGTCAATTACCAAAGGAATCCAACTGCAACACTAAAAAAAATATTGAAAAGCAAACATCCTAATTTAGCACATAAATACTGAAACATCCAAATCATACAAGTCTCAAAATCATTAACATTCAGTATATAACCTAAAAATGGCAAAGTACAGGATACCATAATTAGCTAATTGCTGAACCTAAAACCATAAAAGCACTATCGGTATATTTAACACCACAATGCTGCCTTTTCCACTACATTAATCGTCATCAAACCCCACTAATACAACTAACCTTTCAGCATTCTTCCAACATATCATGTCAATGCCCCAATCATTTCAAGCCCTCCAAGATCAGATTAGTCTGCTCAGCCATCAACTCTGATCTCCTAGCCAACAACTCAAGCTCCTTGACTTTCAATTCCCTCCACTTCTCCTCCAGTTCAGCCCTCTTCTTTGCATCCTTAATCAGATTCGCCCCACTCTTAAGAACCCACTCCTCAATCCTCAAACTGTCAGTAGGACCAAAACTCACATTCTTGAACTCCTCCACCACATTCTTCTCACTCACCAAATCCTTCACTTCCTTCAGCTTCTCCTCCACCTCATCAACTTTAGGCGTCATACCCACCACCCCGCTTCTACTCCGGCTCTTCCTCACTGCAGTCCCATTAGCCTTAGGACTCTCAACATTCTCCTCCCCACCACCACTCTTCTCCTTGACCCAAACCCTTTTTGACAATTCATAAGCTTTTTGCTCATGAGGCTTCGAAAAGGAGAGTTCTTTATTTCCCTTTTTCTCTTTTTCAGCATTGTTTTCGTATTTCTTCTTCAGCCTCCTGATCTTATCCTGCAACTGAGTCTTGCTAACATCAATATGGATATTTTTCTTAATAAATTCAAGGAAAGCATTCAAATCATTAACCGGGTCAGCTTTTTTCTTGGCCGAATAATCGAGCATTCCCTTGAGGATAGCAATCTCATCATCCTCGCTCCACAGCCTCTGAAACAACTTCCTCGAATCATCATTAGCATTCCCTTTTCTCTCCGAACTTTCCGTCTCCGCCTCGGGTTTTTTCTTCGACCTCTTCGCGTCCTTCCCCTCATCAACACCCACTCCCGCCGCCGTCCGTTTTGCTCCGGCACCGGTGGTTGACTTCTGTGGGGAAGTGGGGCCCGACGCGTTGGGCTTGGATCTGGGCTTTTTTGTAGTGGTTGTAGTTTTCTGCCGGTCATCCATGGGTTTTGAAGCAATGGGTTTGATACTCGGGTCGGGCTTCTTGGCAGGGGTTTCTGTGTCTGAATCGGTATCGGATCCGGACTCCTCATCTTCAGATTCATCAGATGAAGAAGCGGCGGCGGCGGCTATCGGTTGGGTTTTCGGTGTTGCGGGTTCGGGCTTCTTGGTAGCCAGAGAGGGAGCGACGGCGGTCATTTTTTGGGAAGGTTCGTTTTCGGGTTCGGATTCTGATTCTTCGGACGAGCCTTCCTCTTCTTCCTCGCCGGATTCTTCCTCTTCTTCTTCTTCGGATTCTACTGGTGGGTCGGGTTTTGCGGTTTCACGGGGCTTGGCCATTTTTTTTTTTTGGGAGAATAAGGGTTTTAGCAGAAGTCGATTTTCTGAGAGTGATTTTGGGGGGAGGCGTAGACAGAGGGGAGAGAATAATTGACCTTTGGAAGTAGAAGAGGGAGGGGGTATAGTTGTCATTTTGTTGAAACGCCGGGGCAGTTTTGCTACATTAGTGGGGATAATTTCAGAAACCTCCCTTGAGGTGTCAAATAATATCATTTAGCACCCTTAAAGTTTTTAAAATATCACTTACCTCCCTCATTTTTAAAGTTTTATATCATTATCAACGTAATTCAAAATATAATACTAAAAAACTAGTTTTTGGGGTGTATATATAATTTCATTACAAAATTGCCTTTTTATTGTGTTTCCTTAATTGTTATGGTAAGCTAATTTGAAATCCCTCAACATTTGAAAATATACCATTTTATTTTCAAATGAAAAATTATAAGTTTTTATCAAGATTGGGAGATCCTTTAACAAAATTCATTTTGTAATCTGGACAAAAGATATTGAAAATTTAAACTTATGAATAATTTACACAATAAATAGCACCAAATGTCATTAAACTATAACCTTGTACTATTGTAGGTCATTAAACTATTTTCTTGGTTAAAAATGTCATTGAACTAACCAAATTGCATGTTTTGTGTCATTTTGTGTAATTATTTGACCGTCAAAACAAACGGAATGGACGCCATGTGACCTGCAAGCTTAGTTTTCAAGCGGTAAAATCGTCTATTCAACTTTTTGGTTGACGTTTGTCTTCACCCTGCACATTATAGACAACTATGACGTTTCATTCTCCTTTTCAATCTTAAGGCTCCTATGAATTTGTGCCTAATTCTAAAATGGGTTTCTCCTTGCTGTCTTCCACATCACTAGCCAGCAAATAGTTGGGAATTCATAGTTATCTTTTGAACTGGCATCGTCTCTTCTCCTTCTATGAAAAGGAAAAGAATTTTTTCAGGTTTTCTCTTTGCCACTTTTACAAACAAGTTTTGGGAATTACATAAAATGAGATTTTTTTTGTTCAAACTTGTTTCTTGCTTTCCTAGAATTGCAACCAATAAAAACTCTGTCAAATGAAAGAAAAAAAAATTAAATCTCTCTAATTCTTTTCCTTTCCTTTGGACTCCTATTTGCCTAGTACTAACTGTGTCTAACTTAAACTTTTTCGAATTTTCTCTTCTTCCCTAACCTCCGAATTAAGTGTTTAAGTTTTGATGATCCCAATCAAAGCTATGATGATGCAGCAACTGGATCTCTCATAACTATTTGTGACTAGACATTAGTTGTCGATAGTTGGGTTTAACTCTTTGTTCACGAGGAGGGGTGGAGGATTAATTGCTAGGGCTCCTCCATGGTCCCTATTGCTCGATATCTTTGTTTTGGGTAAAGGTTTCAAAAAATTTCACCAATGACTCAACATTTATAATTTTTTAAGAAAATGAAGAGGATTTTTTCACAATCACAAAAATTTTACTGGTGACTTGAGCTCCCTTCCTCCCTAATCACAAACCTAGACAGAGATGAAACCATACTAGTTCAAGACTATGTTGAAACTGTAATTTTTTTTAACCTTTTTTTTGGGTTTTGGAGGAGAAGCTTTAAACTTTTCTCTGCTGCTACCTATTGAGAGAGGAAAAGAAAGAACTGTAAGTAAAGAGGGAGAAAAACTTCAAGCAAAATTTGTTTGGATGAGTTTGGTCTTGAAAAGTCCCCTTGCAAAGTCACTTGATCTTGTTTCCGCCTCGGTTGACAGTAAAATTACACGGAATGACACAAAATATGTAATTTGATTAGTTTAGTGACATTTTCGGTCAAGAAAATAGTTTAGGCAGTTACACTAGTACAAGCGTATAGTTTAGTGACATTTGGCGTAATTTGCTCTATTTTACAAAATACATAAAAATCATCATAATACTATAGAAAATAACTTCTTTTTGCATCTTGAGAGGGTTAACAATTAATTTTTTCAACCATCTCAAATAAATTATAAATATAATTTTAAACACTTTCCCTTTTTTTGAATTTTCAAGCCATTGATATAGACAAAAAAATGAAAATGTTAAATAATTTATAAAATATTTTAAAATTCACTCAAAGTAGGTTAGATAAAATGAAAATTTTCTTTATTCGGTAACCTAAAAGGCTCCTAAAAAAACCTAAAAGGCACCTAATTAGCATATAAAAATAATATGGACCTAACATTAAAGTTTTGTAATCATCATCAATCCCCTAAATTACAACACTTTAGTAGAAAAATTTATCTTTTGCCAAAACAATAAACCTTCTATTATAGTAGTAAATAATCGAACCCTAAAAAGGATAAAAAAAAATTTTATTTCTAGTTTTAACACATTTTAAATAAATCTTTCCTTTTTAAAATTTAAAAAATTTTGTTTTATAGTAGCGACTGCTATATTGTGTTCCATCATATTTATATCTTCATACTTTTGCCTTAATTTTGAAATTTTGATTAGTATACTATTTAATTTGTAATAGTAAGGCAACTAAAGGGCATGTTGGAAAGAAATTGTGTTCTCTTTCTTAAAATGACTATTTTGAATTGAGTTTAAAATGTTACAAAAATTTGAAAATAAGGGAACTATATAATGTTTTTGAAATCTCAGGGATGTTAGGTGATATTGTCAAAAACCTCAAGGGAGGTTTCTAAAATTATCCCACATTAATGAGTAATATGTGTTATTTGTGTCGATATAAACAATTGATGGCTCGAATCACGTTGTCTTGAGTGGATACCTTTCCCACGAGACATTTGGTTGACCCAACCCGCATCTTACGGGTCAACTATTTTTTTATTTTTATCCGTCTCGTATATTAACTGATATCCGATTCTCGGCATCGTTAAAAGTGGATCGGGTTGGCGGGTATCCACCCACCCCTCTCATCATTTAATTTTTTTTGAAAAATAATTTATACTTGTGTATTTTTATATTTTATATATTCATCTAACATTCAATATAAATTTTACACAAAACAAAAAGTCTTATGCTTAGAAATAAACATGCAAAGAGAACAATAAGAAGAAAAATAAATAGATTCAAAAGTCAATGAAAGTTGTTATAAGCAATGCCCCATTTTTATACTTATTCTATTTTAATTAAAATTTTTTCTAAAAGAAATAATATCATGACCTCTACAAGTGAATCTTATAAACAAATAATAGATGCTCATACTTGGCATATAATTTGTTCAACAAAAATTACATGGTTAGCTCTAAAATAATATTTTGTATATATATATATATATATATATATATAATATAAATATAAAAATAAATATATACGGTCGGGGTTGAGCACCCGTGGGTTTTTAATCCTGTGGCCCTAACCTACCTCATATATAAGTGGGTATCCAACCCTCTTTTGATTCAGACAAATAATGCGGATCGGGTAGCCTATTTTTCGGAGTGGATCGGATCGAATCCCATGGATTTTTGAGTTAACAGGTATTTTTGCCCACCCTTGGTGGATCAAGACAATCAATTCAAAATTTTGAAATCTACGGTTCCGATCGAGTTGATTACATTTGGCTTGATTTGGCTAATGCAATTTGTACAAATAGTGATCCACTATTATGGTTATTTTTGTCCATCCATGATCAACAATTGATGGCTTAGATCACATCAAGTTGGGTAGATCAAGATAGTCAATTCATGAACAGTTCAGATCGAGTCGATTACATTTGGTTTGATCCAGCCAATGCAATTGTACAGATGGTGATCCACTAGAGCAGATCGACTTCTTTGTAGTTGGAGATGCAAGGGTAGAGAACAATTAACGGTCAAGATCATCTAAGGAAAGCTTGAACTAATCTCAATGGTTCATTTAAAATTCAAATAAATTGAGGCTGATCTTGACCATTCATTTGAAATTCAAATGAATTTTTGAAATTCCGTTCATTCAAATTCATTTGATTTTTAAATGAAGTGTTGAGATTAGCCCAAACGCTTCTCGACTGATCTCAACTAGTAATGGCATGGTGCAGTTGTACTAACAACCGCACCAGCCATTAAAATACATTCCTCATAAGTGAGAGAATGGATACTTGTAGATTATTTAGAGCTTATCTGTAGAGTTTGTTTTCAATTATTCAACACTTGTATGATTTTCTAAATGGGTGCGAAGCCAGCAATATTTTATTAACCAAGAAAATTGATGTCAATTTTAAAACAAATGCAACCAAAGAAACAAATTAATACTAGAGGAAAGAAAAAATGTGACTAAGAAAAGTATATAGATATGATGATAAATGAAATCTAGCACTATCTATAACTCCATTAACATGAAAAATGAAAAAAGAAAACAACCCTCAAAATAAATCAAGAAACTAAAATTATATATAACTTTGCAGTAAAGATGAAGCCATTTTGATCCTTGTCAAAAACTATCTTGGAAGTGTTTTGACTTCCTCCTAAAATTCTGTGTCCTTCATACTCATAAAATGTCAGACTTACAAATTGTTGCATATGCATCATACCAGGAGAGGTAAATAAGATTTAATGAAAGAATGTGGTTCAGATGTCTAGCTATGGCCATAAGAAATTTTTATCGCCAAGCTAGAAAGGGTTTAAATTCCTAAAAGATACATTATGAACAAGGATAATTAGTTGTCTAATCAACTTAGCATATGATTGAAACACACTTCTTGTGGTGGAATGTTAAGTAGCAAAGTGTTTAAACATTTGTAACAAAACCAATATAGATAGTTATCAAAAAAGATTTTTTTTTTTGGGAGAGGGGTGGGAGGGGATGGTCAATCAATTAAGACCAAGAAATATATAACTCATTATGAATGATACCACTTTGACCAACATCAAAATACTAACTTTGATTACTTAAATTTTGCACAAAATTTGTCAACACATTAACTTTGATTACTTAGATTTTCACTACTTAAAAGTTACAGAATCATAGTACTCACACACTAAAGAGAAAATGCAAAATAAACAACTATTTCATTTTCTTTTATTCCTAAAAAATTTATATTGAAGTAGATGCTTAAAAATTGAACATACTTTTTGTACCAAAATGAATTATCAATGACAGGGTTCTATAGGCTAGTGTACCCAACAAGATGACTTCCTCTACAAATCTTCCCAAAACTTCTTCTCCTATCCCACAAACAAAACCCTCCGACAACCCTATCAATACTCCTCCACAATCAGCTATTCCACCATCTTCAAAACCTTCTCTAAATTTTCTTTCAAATAAATTCTTTTTTTGAATATGAAGCCGCTAACCACAAATTAGACACCCTTTGCATAAGTGGAGATTCCTTTGGCCAATCTTGGCTCCAGAACAACCATCGTGCAAACAGCATGCTTGGAGGTCCTACCTGAAGATATGGTGCAGAAAGCAAATTTGACTTTATCAAAGCTCACTCTAGGAGTGGAGTATCAAAAATCTACCTCAGATAAAGATAGGGTGCATATTAGAACACCCTGGACTCACTCTCTTAATTTGAAGTCACATGAGAAAAATTTTGGTTTCAAGTTCCTTGATTAGAAGATCAGAGAGATGTAAAAATTTTGGTTTCAAGTTCCTTGATTAGAAGATCAAAGAGATGTGGAACCCACGAGGACAATTGTGCATAATGGACACAGGAAATCAATATCTTCTAGCCTGATTTATAGATAACGATGATTATCATAAGTTATTTCAAATGGCCCTTGGTTTATCAATGACAACTTCTTATCTATCTAGACTTGGCAACCTAACTTTCTCCTAGATAAGGAAGAGGACTTTCTAACAATTGTATGGATTAGGCTCCCCAATTTATGGATTAACTATTACGACCATATCATCCTCAGGAAGATCGGTAATGGGATAGGGTCTGTTTTGAAGATTGATTCCCAGGCTTCCTCTATTACCAAAGAAAAGTTTGCTCACTTGTGTATTCAAATTGATGCAAACCTTCCTTTAAAATAGCTAGAAATAGATGATATAGTGTAGCCAATTCAATATGAAGGGCTCAATTTTTGTTATCAATACGGAAAAGCAGGTAGAGTATAGGCTAATTGTACCTTCCACAAGACTAAACCTTGCCCTGATCAAAATCTAGCAGGGTTGCATAGGCCATCAACGGTAAAGGAGAATCTTCTAGATTGCATGATAATTTAAATCGATATAGGCTGTGGATGAGGATCTCCCAACCATAGAGGCCCAAGAGATGGGCAAGGAAGAATTCAAATTTGAATTAGCAATGATCTAGTGAAGTAGGAGTTTAAACTCCTTGGGCCCAACACAAGAATTCAAAAAGCGACCCAAGAATGGATGGGCCCTTAAGTTAAAGTTAGACAATGAAACAGTCTTTAAACCTCAATCTAAGAATTCCTCAATAGTTCTCTTTGAAAGAAATCAATACTTCCTCTCTTTTGCTATGAATCCTAACCCTTTTCTCATCCCTATTTCAAGGAAACAAAAGAAGGGAATTCCTTGATTATTACAGACAAACATGTTGCTTCTATGGCTTCTAGTGATTTGACTCTTAAATCAAAGTGGTGATGCTCTTAAAAGAATCGAGAAGACTCCAAACACATCAAAAGGTTGGTCGCCAAGAACCATTCATTTTTAGGCAAAGGAAAAAAATCCTATCTCTAGATTTTCTCCATCTACTCATAATCCAAATATCAGGAAGGGCTCGCATAGAAGAGTCCAGCATTACTCTAGGCCAACTCTATATAGAAATCTCTTATGCCCCCTAATTCCCAAGAGGCAAATGTAGATTTAGTGGAAAGATGATTAGATTTTGAATCAGCAAATGTAGATTCAATGGGAAGATGATTAGATTTTGAATCAAAGTGCAAAGCTCTGGATGGAGAGGGTAGTAGCTATGGAACAGTAGCAGCTAATAGACACTCATCCAATTTACGCTCTCAACTATCTGTGGACAAGGATTCGTCAAAATCCAAATGGACCGAGATTGAATAACATTCTGGGAATGCTTCATCTTTGGGGCACCAGCATCTATCTAGATGTCATAGTGGATCTAGACCCTTCAACCAAAATAGGGAAGTTCTAGGACTTTCCGCTCTACAAAGGTCTCAAGACAGAAGGATTATGGTGGAAGATCGTCAATCAGTAAATAGAGAGGACACTAACAACCATTACCCAGAAATAGAATTGGGATCAAATTATCCCTAAAGAAGAATGTGAAGAGGGGGAGGAATCTCTTTCTCTCTTCCCTTTAACATTAGGTATATATTGACAAGACTTTCATTTTCTCAAAAGAATTAAGAATCAAAATCGACATGAAAAACTAAAGTCCTCACATGGTTTTTGTGATGAGCATTTGGCCCTTAATGGAGGAGCAACAAAGGTTGTAGAGAGAAAGGAGAGTGATAAGATATTGGAAAACACAAAAGATAGGTTAATAGATAGGTGATTGCGCCTAGGTTCAACTTACTGAGAAAATTTAATTAGATGAAGATCATCACCTGTAAGGTGCTTGGTGCTAGTGCCACCTTTAAAAACCATCTTTTGGACCTATGTGATATTCACAATCCAGCAATAGTCATAATAGTAGAATCGAAAATAAGGGTGAATTAATGGGTTTGAGATTGTAGATGCTGTGGGAAGAAGAGATGGCCTATGGCTTCTTTGGTATCGAAATGATGTACGGGTGAACGTCCTTAACAAAACTGATCAGGAGATGCTCGCCATGATTTGGGTATCTCCTAATACCCCTAATTGGTTAATTTCAGCCATTTATGCTAGCCTAGACTATAATTATTGGGTTATTTTGTTGTAGAATCTTAAAACAATTGCTTCGCAACTCTCTCTTCCTTGGTTATGCTTAGGGGATTTTAAAGGAAAACTTTCAAATTCAGACAAAAGGGAGGGTAACCCCATCAACCAAATTCATAATGTCATATTTCAAATTTGTTTGAATTTTTGGAATTTGTTAGATATGGATTTTGCTAGCCTTAAATTCGCTTGGCTAAATAAAAGATTTGATGGTGGGTTGATTTTAAAAGGATTGATAGGGTCTTTTGCAACTCGGATAGGAATGCATTATTTTCAAATTCCTCTATCTTTCACCTCCCCAAAACTAGGTCGAACCACTGTCCAGTCCTAGTTAATTTGTTCCAGTTTCAAAGGTAGCAAAAAATTTTTAGGTTTAAAAAATTTGGTTGTTTGAGCCTTCTCTTAAAGATGTTATTTGCCTGGCCTGGTCTGAAACTATAGCCTAGTTTCTCCTATTGATAAATTCACTAAGTATGTCCACTCTTAGAGTAAAAGTACCTTCAAAATCATCTTCAAGGACAAAAGGCATCTATTAGCTAGGTTAAAAGGCATCCAATAGAATCAATAGATTTCATTTTCTTACTACCTTACTGATTCAGAATCCCAACTCCCAGTGGAGTACAATCTCATCTTTAACCTGGAAAAGGATCTATGGAACATGAAATCTAGGATTAATCATATCATTTGGAATGATATGAACACCAAATTTTTGCAAGCCATGGCCATTCAAAGGAGAAAGAAGAACCCTGTCCACACTTTGAAAACCTTTACTAGTAGTTGGACTGCTTACCAGATTAGTCTTGCCATCCACATTAACTCCTTTTATAAAAACCTCTTCTCAGCTGATATAATTTGTTCATTTATAGAGACTGAGGAGTTTCTTGTCATGTGGGGTTTTGGATTCTAATGTTAAATTGAGATTATGAAGTATTCCCACCTTTTCTGAAATTGATTCAACTTTAAAGGACCCCAACCCTTTAAAGCTCTAGGCCCTAACGGGCTTCCTCTTGCTTTTTTCTAATTCTTCTAGGATGAAGTTAAGTGTCCAAAAAAGTTTTGTTTCCTCTAAGCTGCCTAAGGGTATCAATGATACTTATATTTGTTTTAATCCAAAAATTGATCACCCTGAAAGAATTCAGCAATTTAGGTCAATCAACTTTTGTAACACCCCATACAAGATCCTCTCTAGACTTTTGGTTAATAAAATTGGACCCCTAATAGATTCCTTCATTTCACCTAAACAAACCAGTTTTATTCCAGGAAAAAGAGGGTCAGATAACATTGGCTGTGTTCGGGAAGGGTAATTTAATTTACCTTATTTGGCCACTAGTAAATTATGGATTTAACATGTTTGGACAGTTGGCATTTTTATTTGGAAATAAATATGGCACTAAATTTGTTCAACAACCCATCAAAACTTTGCTTGTGTTTTTAGAGCTTTCACGTGAAATATGCACGAATCCCACTTCTTTCATACTGAATCAATGGCTGGGCCTTGGCTTCTGGTTACTGTACATGGCAGGCAAAATGGGACCGTTATTCTGACCAGGTTGAAGAAGAGGTAACTTGTCTTTCCCCTCAATATTCCCAATTCCTTCAACCCTCTCTCTCCCCATCCGCTACAAGCAAATCCCTATTCGTTCCGAACAAATCCCTTTGGATCACATAATCCCTTTGGATTGAAGCTGAAGACATTCCTTGCTGTTTGTGTACCCAACAAAGTGTAGCGGCAAATCAGAATACAACAACCTAGTTGTGCAGACGCTGTTTCCTTGCCGCCATCTAGTAGCAATTGCACCGGGAAGGAGATCCATAATTTCACTTTAAGCTTGTGAATATTAAATTCAACCCCGGTGTGCTTTTTTTTAGGCGAGTCTCCCTTTTCCTGCTCATCAAATTGCTGTTGCCTTTCATTTTACGTTTGCCCTAATTTTTGAAATCCTTTTTCCTTGGTCCATATCCCATTGGTTATGAGCTTGGCCCTTGTTAAGATTTCTATTTGCGAAACATACGATTTGTCCTTTTGCATATTTTGTTGAACGTGTTCCCAGTAGAGAAACATATGTCTTGGTACTCTATTTTCTTCCAAGTTTTGAAGCAGAGTTTTCCATTGTTGTGTAACATAAGAGTACCACTTCATTTTGGAAATGAATAACCTTTCTGTTTCTTAGCAAAAAATCGTATACAGTATTGTGTTTCTCTAACGGAACCTAAGAGATTTATAAAACCAACTTATTAAGCCACCAAAAGGGATTTAGAATCCCTTTGTGAACCAAATTGAGGTTTAAACCTTGCACCCCGCAACTCAAGAAAAAAAAAAGGTGTTAATGCACTACTCCAGTTTAGATAGACATTCCATCTAAAGTCTAATTCCTTCTATAACCAGATTTGACTTCTTTTCCACAAAGAGAATTACAACGTGCACAAACAAATACAATGGTGATTCATTAGGTATATCGTCAATCGAAAAGAATATTAAACTTGAGTTGGAATTAATTAATGGAACCCAATGAATTGTCACAATGCATTTACAGCCACTTGAAGTGGTTAGAACTTGGACGGACTGTCAAGAGAGAGTGCTTCATGACATGGAATAATTTGGTTGCCACTTTTTTTCATGGAAGGAAAATAGAATTTGTGCTTCACCATTTTTCTTCTTATGCCTTGCATAAGTCCTTTTTTTTTAAATTCAGAAAGTGTTGGAATTTTTTACCACTCTATTTACCACTTAGCTTGTGGACAAATAACTAACTAGCTTGCAGGATGTAAATGCCCAAGAAACGAATTAAGCCCTTTTGCTGGCCCAAGTACCCCTGCCCGCCTTTCCGAGATATCATCTATCCACTCCATATCCGACTCAAACAACTATATTTAGTGCCTAGTCAACTATTTCAAGGTATTTAGTTCATTTTCAAAGCTTGCTTTGATTTAGCCTTCACTATCGCATTCAGTAGTCGACGAAAAGAATGCTAAGCTAACCCCGAAAGCTCATGTGAGCAGATGCCTCGTGATCACAGCCTCCCTAAAGCCCAATGGCATGACAACATGGAATTGCACTTCTGTATGACATATGTTGAATGGAGGAAGTCTGGGGAATGGAGCCCCAACATTGTTGTAGAGGCAAATTGGATAGAACTTGCCGTACACCTAAACAAAGAATAGAGCAAGCAATATGCCTGGAGTGTTTACCATTCCAAGTTCTCGCGTATGAAGAAGATTTGGCGTCTATATGTCAAATTGAAGGGTTTACGCCATTCTGCTAAGACCGGGATAAGGTGGGATAAAAATAAGAGGTACTTTTTGGCTGATGATTCGCAATGGAACAATTTGTAGTTGGTAAGCGTGCCTTTTAGTAGCCATTGTCTGCCCTTTGTTTTTTCCATTGAATCCCATGTCCAATATTTGAAGATAAGTGTAAAAATTTTTTTGCTTAGAAATTTATTACACATTAAATTTCACGTTCTTGTTTCTTGTTCAACATCTTAAAAAATGCCCATCATTTTTAGTTGCCGTAGAATGTTTCCCTTTGTTTACTTCAACCAACCCTATCTTCAATTGTATTCATCCGTTATATGTAGATGTTAGTTGGATAAACTACTACATTTGTATTCCTAGTTTGCTAAATTGTCACAACTACTTTTCCGTTTCACTTACTTGGAGCAATCAGCAGTGTATTATTCTTAATATCATGAGGAATTTTTTTAAGTGTTAATTGAATTTAGTAAAAAGTCACATGGCATAATTTATAAAGTTTCAAACTTTTGCTGAATTGCTATCACTGTAGCACTTGGCACTCAAAATTGTTGACTATGGCAGTATGAATTGGATTTCTTCAGTTGAGGTCATCAATTTTCTTGAAGGGGATAATCTAAATTGTTTTTTTAAGCATAAACGCAATCAGCATGTGAATCCAGTGACAAGCTTTGCTTGTTTGATTCAAAATTCAACTGATTACAAGCACTTTCATTTGGGGGATGTAGATGTTTCAAAAGTAGAAAAATTAATGGTGGCCCTGGTGACTGGTTACCTTAGTTGTTTCTATCTAATTAAACTTGTGAGGGACAAAGAACTGGTTACCTTCACTTCAAGATAATTACTATATATTAACTTTACTAGTTAGCTATTCTTTCAAGAGATGTAAATGTTAGTTGCTATGTATTAATTGGGTATCATAGGAAGCATATATTTATGGATGCATAATTCATAAATATATCACTCTTTGGATGAGATGAGGGATGTGTGTATCTTGTTTAAAAACACCCACTTCGTTGGCCCTTTGTGTAGGAAAACCAAGATTACAAGTACTTCCGTTATCCCCATGTGTTGACAAGTATGCTAGACTATCGAAGGTGTTGGATGATGAAACTGCCACAGGAGGTCAGGCCCATTGTTCATCAGTTCCACCCACCCAGGTATTAAGATAGTCTCGTGGAGTGTATAGGAGCAGCCAAATATCTTAGCAATATGGTGACGATGATGACAACTCTTGGTTGAATGATGCCCCAAATCAAGGCACCAAATGGGCCAGTAGAAAGCCTGCAAGCAGTCAGGGGGGCACAAGTTCATTCCAAGGCTCTCGAGGCAGCAAGTCAAGTCGGAATTCAGATAATCCTTTTGTGGAGTGTGCAGCATCTTTAACAAACTTAGCCTCGGCTAAACAAAGAATTATGAAGGTCGAGGAATTGATGCCGATAAGTATGATGTGACTATTACGGCTAAAGTGGTCGAGTCATTTGAAGATTTGCCTATGGCAAAACAAGTGCTAGCACTCTAGAAGCTGCAGGATGACAAGAGGTGATAGACTTTCCTCTCTATCAACTGTAATCTATAGGCGTTCTACCTTTATTCATTAGAAACTGGTCCATCGAATAATGAGATTGGTTCCTCGAACAATGAAGGGGGGCAATAGTCATTTGGATCCATGAATTGTTATTTCGGCTTTGCCAAGAATGATATTGTTGCACTATTTTTTCTTTCTAATTTGGGTTGTTTGCATGTTAATGTATGACTACTATTTATTGCAATCGGTTTCGTTTATTGGTTCTTATGTTGGAAGTGCCTGAACTTATGTGTTCCACTATGTCAATTTAATTAAGTTAGAGGGCTTTGTATTGCACACGTGTATATACTCATCTAATGGTGTCATGCATACAACTGTGTGTTTTTCTTAGTCAACTTAAGCTTTATAATTTCAGTGAATGAATTGACAGGTCACCTTAATATATTTGACAATTAAAAGTTAGTTGGTTTTAAGTGGTCTTGAGATGATGAACTAATAATCTTGTGAGGGCGACACTAACCCTTATTCTATCATAAGGTAGGTTTTCACAATGGAAAATAAGTGCATACTAGATATTCAACTTACCACTTCGTAAACCATTTTGGAGTTCAAGTGAGTATCCAATCGATAGAAAGCGTATCCAAAGTTGCAACTTTAAAATGACCCCTAGTCTCAGAAACTGGTCTACGGGTAGCACCTACAATATAATTGTGCTGCAGGATTCCATCCTTTAACTATTAAGTCTCAGAGGCACATGGTGGAGGCAGGAGATTCCTCATTTTAAATTGATTTGGGTCACCATCTAGAAAATGAACGGTGTAGCATACATATTATTGATATTTCACTAAAAAAGTTAGGGAGAAAAAGTGGATGCGTCTAATTTTTGAACTGTTCGTCTACAAGGAAAGTTACCCCTCACATTACCAAGATAAACATTGCACTTACACAGGGTTAACTTTCCGCCTATATAACATCGACCAGTAGCCATCACCCAAGTGTATAAGTGTTTCCTTTTAGTATATCTCCAACATTCAAGTTCTTTTGAATTGCTAGACTTTTTTTTTTTTCTAAAAAAATCTATATGAACAACCTCAACGGGAATCAAGGGGACAACACATCATCTGATGAGAATGATTACATCTTCGCAGCAGGTGCTTGTTTATTGTTTGGTCCAAATGTTGAGGAATATGGGGGACCTATCCAAAGGGTCACCTATAGAAGGTCAGGTCAAAGCGGACGGGATTGGGTTGCCCAGTTGCTGTCCGGTACCCATACTCGTATTATGGATGCTGTACGGTTAAATGTGGACTCTTTCATGAGGTTGTGTGATATATTATCTCAATATGGCTTTGCTCCCCAACATCATAAAAAACGAGTGACTATAGAAGAGGCTTTAGCTATAGCTCTAGTCATGATGAGCCACAACCATCGCATGAGGATGATTGCAGATAGGTTTGATCATTCAACAGAAACTGTACACCGAAACATTCACGAGGTCATTCGGGAGTTATGTAATTTCGCAAGATTTATCATATCACCTAGAGAGCAAGACGAAGTGCATCCAAAAATTCTAAATGACTGTAGATTTTATCCGTGGTTCGAGGTTGGTTTTAATTTCATCAATTTATAAAGACTACAACTTTGGATCAAATGAGATTGCTAAATCTAACTTCTTCCATTTATCATCTTGTAGGATGCTGTAGGAGCCATTGACGGTACCCATAGACCAGCGTTCGTTCGAGCTACCTAGCAAGTAGCGTACACGAATAGACATGGACTGCAGTCTCAAAATGTGTTAGCTTTTTGCAATTTCAATATGCCTTTGTGTATGTGTATGCTGGTTGGGAGGGAAGTGCACATGATGCTCGGGTCTTGGATGGGGTGCTAACAAGGCCGAACCATTTCACGATGCCCTCTCTAGGTATCTTTTTAAAACTAAATTGAATAACGATTTGTTATATTAATGAATCATGAATAATTTGTAGTGGTGTAGGCAAGTATTATTTGGTGGATTCTGCATATCGAAACATGTCTGGATTTTTACCCCCATATAGAGGCCGCAAAGCAAATTTAAGTGGTCGTAGACGGGGGATATTTGCAATTGCAAAGGAACTTTTTAATCATAGGCACTCAGCATTACGTAATGTGATCGAGCGAACTTTTGGTGTTCTTAAAAAGAGGTTTGCTATTCTAAAAGGGGCAGTGCCTAACTACATGATGACAACACAAATTAACGGTGTTATTACGTGTTGTGCTTTTCATAACTTTATCAGAAACCAGCATCCAGATGACTTGTACTTTGCTGAGCCTAACGAGGGAGATGCAGATGCAAACGAGGCAATTCTCCCTTATCCAGAAATACAACCAATGCACTTGAGTCTTGAAATTATTAACCAATGGGTTGCCATGAGGGATGTAAAGGCAGAGAATATGTTTGCTCAATACACCTCTACACATGTATCTATTTGTGTTTGTCCAAAAAGCAAATTGGTTATGAATTTGTGTGCAAATTTAATATGAAATTATTTACCTAATTTGTATTATACATATTTTACTTATTCCAAATTGAAGTGATGTCCTGTATGTTCTCTTAATCTATATGAAAAAAAAATTGGTCCTCTTGTATTTACTCTTACAAAATTCACAACTCCGTCATATGTCTACTTTAAAATATATATATAAGTTACGCTCTTTTTATTAAATATATCCCGGCAAGAATAAGTGCCCATCACCGGGTCCCACTTTCACATCCATATTCATCTTACAACCAGAAAGGAGATTCGTGCAAAACTTGCACCAGTAGGACTTTCCCGGGTGAAATAAGGATAGTTGTGAAGTGGGACCACCATGAGAAGTTTTGAAATATTGACTAAAGTGTGGGTTCAAACATCTGACTTGACAAACGGAAATATACACTAGATTTCACTTTTGAATTTATGTAGTGGTGAATCCAAAATGGGACAAGTTACATCCGACCGTCAGATAAATTCTATCACATAAATTATCCAAATAAAGAGTATCTGAACATGCCCATTATCATTGTTCAAGAGGTCATACAATATTTAAGGAAGGAAACGGATAGACTTGGCCACTGTGCTTTGAAAATTGACCTGGAAAAAGCTTATTATAAGCTAGAGTGGAGCTTTATCAGGGAAGCCCTACATCATTTTGACTTTTCTCCTACCTTTTGTTCTATTATTATGAAATGTGTGACTTCTCCTTGAATAGTTGTACTAATTAATGGTTCTCTATCCGATTGCATTATCCTTTCTAGAGGTATCAGACAAGGGGATCCCATTTCTCCCTATTTACTTGTTATTTGTATAGAGTATTTATCATTTAGTATCCTACAAACTATGGACCATAGTCAGTGGAAAGCCTTGAGATTATGCAGGGGTGGTCCTGTTATCTTGCATTGTATATCTGCAGATGACACTATTCTTTTTCTTTTTTTTTTTTGGTTGTAAAAGTTTTTCCATTTCTGAAATCAAAACCGTGTTGGACAATTTTTGCCTTAATTTGGCCTTTCTATAAGTTGTGAAAAATCAAAAAATTTCTTTTCCAAGAATACTAATCTAGATACCCAAACTCAAATTTCATCATATTTGGTTATTTGCAGTACTAATGATCTTGGTAAATATCTAGCCATCCCTCTCTCTCATAGTAGACTTATTCATCAAACTTTTAACTTCCTAATGGAAAAAACCAAACAGAAATTAGCAGGATAGAAGGTTAATCTTCTATCCTTTTTTGGAGAAAAGCAATTGTTCAACAAGTTTCTTCGTCCATTTTCTCTTTCTATGCTCATTGTGATCTACTGCCTAAATCAACTATGAACCTATAGATAGGTTGTAAAGAGATTTTCTGTGAGGGTCTATTGTAGAAAAAAGAAAGTTTCATTTGGTGAATCGAATGCTGTCACTGCTCCCATTTCCCAAGATGGACTAGACCTAAGAAAGATGGCTGACATGAATGTTGGAACAATGCGAAAGAGAAAATAAGGAATGACTATAAGAGTAAATAAAAGAATGGTTTCAAATCATGATCATAGATCACTTTCCTTAATGCTTTGTGATGCACAATAGATCCAAGATGAATATCTTGTAGGATAAGATGAAGTTTAGTTGTGTAAACTCTGCACTAAGTTTTACAACCCCCTGGAATAAAGAAGAAAAAAGCAGAAGTTTTTTTGGACTTTGAAGATCTTAAGTCTGTGGCCAAATGACCCCAAATTGATCCATATATATGAGTTTTTATATCCCTTAAACAGTCTCTAACCATTGGAAGAAACGTCTGGAGTTATATCGTTTTAAGTGACGATTAAAATTTGAGAGATTGCAAATCAAATACCAACAAACGCTTCGAATCTATGGCCAAATTCACAACGTAGTTGGCCAGATTCTATCCAAATAGTTGTTTACATTCTACCTTAGATCTGTGGTACGAATCTGATCCACAACCTTTACAATCCATAACTAGATTCAAATTCAATCCAGGATCAAAACCTCAATCCATGGATGGATTCTATACTTGAAAATTTTCTAATAATGAACACGTTTGCAATGGCTGGCATTTGTTGAAGAATGAGGAAAAAGAGCAACCAACCTTAGACCTAAGTTCTGATTCATAAACATGTTAACGAAGCTTCTTCTAGCCAGGAGAATAACTTGATCATAGCACAAATATTATGACTATAGCACAAATCTTTGAAGATGTAGACCCTTGGAATCTTAATAGCATTTATGTAATGCTGTAGGATTATGTAGTCAAAGTGATTCAGGCTATTTCCAAACAAATGATTTTTGTTGCTAATGATTCAAGAAGATGGAAAGCTACTTCTAATGGCTAGTTTAGCTTGAAATCTACAATAGAGTTAATGGGTTGTTTCAACACTAATTCAACTAGTGATATGGAATCCAGCTGGATTTGGAAGGTGATCGCTAGCAATAGAGTTAGACACTTCCTCTAGATTGCTTGGCAGGATAAACTTCCAACTAGGAACAATCTCTAGAAAAGAGTTATTGTGCAAGACGAGAGTTGGCCCTATTCTGACTATAGCAGAGAAGATACTTATTACACTCTTGTTTTTTGTTCTAAACTATTCCCTTGAGTTTTTAGCCATTTGCATGTCAAAATATCTGCCTATGGTTCCAAAAAGAGAACCATAAAGTTTTTTTTTTTTTTTTAAGTTGTGTCCTTTCATTGTGGGGTGCCATGGGGTTCCATAGCAGCTTATGGCTGCCCACTTCTATGGAAGGCAAGAAATAAGCTCTTTTTGAATCTCTCTCTCCTTCATGAATGTGTTCAATGCTGCAATTGTTGGGATAGTAGAATTTCTAAGTCTACGTCTTGCCATTGGGAAATTCATTAGACTCAAGGAACAAATTTTAGTGGCTTGAGAACCTCCACCTCATTTTTCCTTCAAATTCAATACTGATGGAGCCTCCCATGGCAATCTAGGACCTACTAGAGGAGGAGGAATCATATGGAATCATCTTGGTGATTAGATAGGAGGATTTAGTAGGAACCTAGGTTGGGCTTCAAATATTGTTGCTGAGATATAGGCCCTCAGAGATGGACTACTCCTAGCAAAATCTCTCAATATGCAGCATCTACATATAGAAATTGATGCACTTGCCATTGTTCAAATGATTACTAATGAGTCACATAATTCTTGTGCTCGTTCTCCCATTATCAATGACTACAGGACTATCATGGAGAGCTTCCAGTCAACTACTATTAAGCGTGTTTATAGGGAAGCAAACTGCTATGCAAATTTTTTGGCAAAATTGGATGTAGAATCAGAAGTAGAAGGACTTATGATTCACAACCACCAACCTGCATCCCTTTCAAAATTAGTTGAATATAATTGTAGGGCTTTTTGTTTGCCTCATTTTATTAATCCTAGAAATGCAATGGTCTGTTTGTAAAATGTCTGATTTGCTGTTTTGTAATGATATGTTCTACCTTTCTTTCTCTAAAACAAGAAAAAAGAAAAAAGAAAGACAGGGTTCTATGCATTCGCTTATATAAATTTTAGTTGACATGCCCCAAAAAAAAAAAAGTCTGAAATTGTACAACATAAAAGTTGTTTTGCCTTTCAAGAAATCATCCTTAATTAAGTGTAGACATTGTTACGGTTCCAGAGCTAGTTTCCGTTCTACCAAAAAGTGGAATTTGAACCGACTCTTATAAGAACGGTTACAATTGCAGTTCTTGAACCTCCAGTTCTGATTCCGATTTTATTCTGACTACAGTTTCGATTTCTTCCGATTATGATTCTAATTCTTAGTTATGCTTAAACACTTTGTTGTTATAAAATTAATTTTAAGAAGATGTGACAATGAATATATATATAAAAAAAGAATTCTATTGTATTACTATGTGCAAGGAAAAAGAAAAAATGATGTAAATTTTATGAAAAAATATCTCATAGTTGATTAGATTAGATTGGTTTTGGACTTAAATTAGTCAAGTGGTATGGAATTATTAAAAAGATGGAACAATGCATTGTTAGACTCGAAGTGAAACTATTGGCATTAGATGCTGAAAATTGATATTGAATTCTAAGCTAACCAAATAGGTTTAGATAACAATTTGCTCTAAATGGTTTGATCAGATTCTAAACCGATAATTTCAGTTCTAATTCAAATTTTTATGAATCTAAACTTGAACTAGTTATGGTTATAGTTTTGACTCTGATTTTTGAAATTCAATTCTAATTTTGGTTCAACAAACTACTAGATTAGTTCCAATCCGATTCCACTTCAAACATGAACCTTCGCATCCCTAATTAAATGAATGTTTTTACACATTGTTATCTTTTTCTTTTACACCAACATATTTAAATATATGTAGCTCATATAAAAAATATATATAAATTTTAAAATTCAAAATTAAATTACCGACATGCATACAAAAGCCTCCACCGGCACCGTGGCATGTATCTGTCCGACGTACAAATGAATCATAATTAAGCTTGGGTTGACTCGTTACCTAATCACTTCGACCTTTACAAAGAAAGTACAATCTTTCATAATCTAACATATTCGGTGCCAAAAAGGCTATCGTACCTTTGTCAGACGATAACAATCTTTTCATAGATTCTGATAAGGCAATTCTGTCTACCTTGATTCTTGCTTGACTTCCAACTATGGCTTTTTGCTTGTCCAAATCAAGAACTGTAATGCAGAATCTCAAACCAAAGTTGGGTTCTCTTGGTATTATGTTTCATCAGAGTTCTCGGATATCTTCCTTCTCTCATCATCAGGAATCTCAATCTGGATTAATCAAAAACCCGGATGCTGGCTCACGTAATAGACCGACCCATTTCACCATTTGGCGTTCTGAACATTTCAAGGCTGAAAAACAGTTGGATTGCAAGCAAAACAGTGGTGAATGTCAGGTATTTACTGCAGTTTTGTACACTAATTTTTGAGTTAATTACAAATCATTATCTGCGGTATAGTTTAATTTAGCGACATTGATTTGTTCTACAGCAATCAGTTACTGATTATTGTTCTTTGGTTTGGATTGATGTTAAAAATTGACTGACTCCTGAAGATGGATTGAGCTGTGTGCTCAAATTTGTCAATCTTAGCAGCAACTTCGCCATCTTATACCCTTATTTGCACAAATGGGAATGTACATTGAGCAATGCTTTGGCTTTGTGCTACCTTTGTGCTAATTATTAATGCGAATTTTGCTAGCACCTCTGAATATTTGGTTCATTTTTATCCTTTTACAAACTTTTAGCAGTACTATTCACATAATTGAATATTTGAATGTGCAAATAGACTTATTGTACTGTGTTTCTATAGACTGAATGGAAATTCTGAAAAATTATTTGCATATTCTGTGTTGTTTAGCTTCCACATGTTAATGTCGTCCTGGATGTCATTAGCTTTTTCAATCCGTATGAGTTACTAATTTTAATTCTGTTCTTACTTTGATTCGTCAAACACAGAATTCTATGTAAGCCAAGGGGTTGAATAAAAATTAAAGCAGAACTTAAAAAAAAATTGGAGCAACATCAAAAGATGCTAGAGACAGTTTCTAACAATTCTACTGTTAGTAATATTCAGCTAACAGCAATGTGTTTCTAGGTGACAGTTCTGATATGATACAAAGAAATCACTATAATCTCCAGGCATTTTGATTTCTTCGTAACATAACTGTCTCCATGAGGCCAAAGGCTACAGCATTCCTACTAGATCCATCTAATCCTGTTATTTGCTTCTGCGAGAAACAAATAGGTGTAGAGGATTCATCTTAGAGTTCTGAATTTCTTTTGGTCCTCTTCAAACAATGAAATTTCCAGATAATTAATTGGATTGACTGTCTTGGTGATATTTCAATTGCTCTTCATTTGTCTAGAAATGTTTTGGTTCTTCAAAGTTGGAAAAGGAAAGGAAAACAGAAAAGGGAAAAATGTATAGCAGCTTTACTGTCAAGTGGTTAAAGATGCTTTATGCCCATTGTTATTGTCTTTTCCCTTTTTCCAGGGGCTTGACTACCAAAACCTTTGAAAGAAATTCTTTTGTGCCTGGAATAGTCTTTTTTATGGAAACAATGGAAAAACTTACCTGCCTAACAGAAGGCTCATACTGTATCACGCTACTATGAAGTCGTCTTGCAGATGCAAATTTGCAGACAGAAAAAAGGGCAAAATTGTAATCTTACAGGTTCAGTCCTTTAACATATTACTACAGGTTTAAGTTGTGTTTGATGCTTAATCATTTTTTTTTCATATAATCTAATTTGACTCCTGAGGTAACATTAGCCTAATTTAATATAGTTTCATGAGCAAGTGTTCGATGAATGTTTCTAGGATATGCACAATGTACATAGGCCTTTATTCACATTGGCTTTGAATTAAAAAGAGGACTTCTAGGAATATATCTGCACATGCATATCTTCGTACTATATATGGTTTGAAAA
Source organism: Gardenia jasminoides (assembly GCA_013103745.1). Lineage (NCBI taxonomy): Eukaryota > Viridiplantae > Streptophyta > Magnoliopsida > Gentianales > Rubiaceae > Gardenia > Gardenia jasminoides. Next base: position 19,053,595 of record CM023104.1, read on the forward strand.
TTAGGACCCTTAATAGTTTGTTCTGATTGAAGTTTAAAATTCTTTCTGACTGAAAATTAGAAGGCAATTTAGATTAGCAGTTCATTTTAGCCAATCATGTTTTTCAAGCTAATCTGTGAAACATGCAGTTTTTAATTTTTGCAGGTTTTATGTTTAAATATCTTTTGCTAGACTTGAAAAATCATGTAGATCTTTGTATAATTGTTAGGTCCTGAATTTTCCTGGGGGAAACGTTAAATTCACCTCGGAATTGGATTTCTTACCAGAATCTCTTGAGGAGAGAGTTCACTGCTATCGGATCCTTGATGAGAATGGTCAATTGCCCTCTGGCAATTTTGTGCAGGTATTTAGTGGTACATTTATAGAAATCATATGAATAGATGCCTATATGCATGTCAAATGAACGTGGTTATATCAAATGACTTATCCTTTCTGCAATGTTGACAGACGCGCTCTTATGGATGTTTAAGTGTTTTCAGATATCAGAAGAGCTTGCCGTTAGGATGTATACTTACATGGCCATGCTTCAGACTATGGATACCATTTTCTATGAGGCTCAAAGACAAGGAAGAATATCCTTCTATGTCACTGCAATGGGAGAAGAGGCAATAAATATAGCATCTGCAGCTGCGTTGCAATTGGATGATCCTGTCTTTCCTCAGGTTGTTGAGCATTTAGCCATTCTGCAAACTTTTTTACGTATTTGTAATGCATATGCTTGAATTTTCTGCTTGAGGTTGTAAACTGTTGGTGTGGAAGCCGGTTTGTTCTCAAGTATGAGTCCTCAGTCATGTGGAGAATTTTCATACACGCCACAATTCGATTTGTCTCTATTTTCTCAATAAGCAAGGAAGAATGAGCTGAAAACTAATGAAGGCTGTAGCGGATTAGAATGATTTTTCTTTTTACCACCCTAAAAGCAAGACCTCATGTCAGGATGATTTTTCTCCCTCTGATTTTTGCTTTCTTTTGAACCTTTCCTCAAGGTGTTTGACAACCTTACCGAATGCCTACTCTTTTAGAAATCCACACTTACAGATCCCTTGCATCATTTATGTGTCTAAATTCTAATTTCATGAAGTAAACACTTGCAGTTCCTTTGCTTCATTAGTCTCATCTATTTGGTGATATGCTAAGGATATCTATAAGTGGAGCAAGCAGTATGGCAAAAGTCATGTAGCAGCTTTTGAAGGACTGAGTAGAATCTAAATTTATTTGGCACTGCTGTTTGTGCTTATGTCTTTTTAAGGATGGCGTGTTTAGGATATCCTCATATTAGTATATTTGGAGCTGCGTCTGAATTACAAGCTAACCTTGTACAAGCTGTATTGGAACACTGACATCTTTTGTGAGAAGCATTGGCATAAATTTGAGTAGGTTGTTTACAGCTTGAGGCATTAATCTCCCCTCTATTTATATAACAATGTGATCAGACGGTATGCAGCAAAGCAAAAGGAAAAGACACTTTGACAAGCATTGTTTATTGTCCTTGTAGCATCCTTATCCAAAATGCTGTATCAGCACTGTTCATGATTCTCTAACAATACCATAGGCTAGTGATTTTCAGAATTTCATAGTGTTTCCTTTAATTAGTTGATGTAGGATCTTAGTGATGTTTATTTCTCCTATTTGGTTTAGATTCTCGTAAGAATAGAATTTTGACCTTAATTTGGAGTCTAGTTTGGGGTTTAGAACCTATAATTTTATCTTTTATCAATTTGCATCATGCATTCTTAATTTTACAATTACTCGAATCACCTCTCTTTGCTTTTTCCCTAAGAACTTTGGGAGTCTTCTGAATTACCGCCCTAGTCAAGGTTTTTCCTTAAGTTTTCTGCTAGGTTGTGTCAGGTGTTCTGTCTGTGTGTCTGTGTCTGTCTGTCTCCCTCTCCCCTGCCCCTATTCAGACTAAAATGTGCATGTGTAAGTACCTGCCAAAGCATAAATTACAAATTTGAAGTGCTTATTAGCAATGTTTAATGTGACTGACCTGATTAGAGATTTAACTATAATTCTCCCCCTCTTGTTTGCTGATTTCCACCTCCTTTTAGATGAATGGAGTTATTGTTACTTGCAGTGTGACTGATATGCGTTAATTTCTGTCATAGAAATCTTGACCCATTACCAATTTGTCTAACAGTGACATAAATGCCAAGATAAACTGCCTTCCAAGTGAAATATCTGTGCTACTTCACTCCACTCTATCAAGTCCCACCTACTAGCTCTCATCTCCTCTTCTTTTCTCCTGCTTGCTCTGCTACCCTCTGTAATCTCCGTCCTCCTTCTATTTTCTCATTTAGTTTATATCTCTGTCTTCTGTCTACCCTTCTCCCACTTTTCTGTTGTATCACAAGGATCTACACATGATGACTTTGATTTAGGCTTGGGCTTAGAGTACCTGCTGCAGGAACTTTTTCTTTCCATTGTTAATTTCAGTGTTGTTTAATGAATTGTGCGTACTGTCTCCAGTTTGTCAGTGAAGTCAGATTTTTACGTTAAGAGTTATTGATCAAATTCTGTGAACTAAAATTGTAGGATTGTTTCTGACTTTGGGAGTTTGGCTTGTAATTGAAGGTGCGATGGAGTTGCAAAAACTACCCAAAATTGAGTTTTAATTTAGAGTTTATTATAGACATTCTTCTGCACTGTGACTTTAGATTCACAATGTACTCAGAAATATGAGTCCAGTGGTGGTTTTGATTTGCCAAGTTGTGATTGGATATAGCCAGCAACAGTCACCAATGGCATTGCATATACAGAAAGACAGTGTAGAGAACAAGGCAAGGAAAAGGAGAGGTAAAGAAATAAAAGAAAGGGAAAAAGATAAGAAGAAACAAAAGGAAAATGAAAAGAAAAGTGAAAGAGAAGATATACTGCAATGACATTAAAATTCTTGGTCTGTCATTTAACAAGGTCCTGCTAAATTAAATCAAATAACAAAAGAAAAAGAAAAATAAATGAAGTAGAGGAAACTAGATTTATTTGACTGTAAAATAATGATTTTACTTTATATTACCTTATTTCAACAAAATATTACAGTATCAATGATGGGATGGTATATGGCGGTGCAAAAGAGTCATCAAGATGGAAGTCAATGGATATCTAGAGCCTTGAGGGGAGATATCTGGAATATTGCAACCCCTAGGGGACTAGCTAGTAGTTCACCACTCAAAGCTTTGATGTCAGAGTTACACTCTCTTGATTACCAATGTGAAGGATGAACATTTGTTATTGGAACGACCTGTAAATGAGTTGGATCAATATGAATATACCGATTTTCATGTTAAAAGTTCTTAAGGATAAATCTGAAGTCAAAATATGTTTAATGTCGATCTGAGTCACTGAAGTTTGAAGCACTACAGCACTAAGTTCTTCTAGTGAGCTTAAATTTAACTACCTTATGGTTGACCATTAGCAGAAACTGCATTAGTGTTGACCTGGCTTTCTGATGTACCATTTTGCAGTTGAAGAAGTAATGTTTTGGATTAATATGACTTTAAATTATCACATGCTAAATTTTTCCTTAAAGGAAACTTAATCCTTTAAGCCGTGGAGCATGAAAATAGTCTCATACTTCTAAAGTAAAAGAGATAAAAAATAGTACAACATATTCCCATAGCTAAACTTATTCTTTTCTTTTTTCTTTTAGTGTGAATAGTAATAATTTGGAAGGGAAAGAAGCTGAGCACATGTAATATTTCGATGGACATGTCACAAGAATTAATAATCGTTGGCAATTCCTAAAATGAGGTTGTAACTGGAGGGTTAGATGGATAAGGATTAAGAGGCCAAGTGTGGACCAGTGAAGAACATAGGGTAAGCATACCACAATGACAGAAAGGTGCAAATATTTTGTTTCTGGAAGAAGCATTTCTAGCACAGGTTGTGGGAAAATGATAAAGTTGAATCATGGGAGTGGCTTAGAACTTGTCATGGACCCGGATATATGGAGCTTTCTTAGTGATAGTACCTCAAGATTCATTGCCAACAAGTGGAAAGACATCAACCAGGTTCCATACCACTTTGAGCACGATCCTTGAGGTGCATTTCTAGGAAAGCAGTAACTTTTATTGTAGTCATTTTCCTCACAATATTCGAAAGGATGGGTACTTTTTTTTGCTATACTAGTAAGTGGTCCTTATGTTTGCTACTCTGAAGTTCTTTCTTGCTAATTTCAGTATCAGTTGGGTTTCCCTCATTTGTTTAATTCAATTCTGGATGTAATGATCTTATTTATAAACTTATTATTTTAACTTACAAGAATGTGCATGATACATTTGTATACCTCTTTTTAATGAGTTAGTGTCTTCCCAATTGACACATCCATCTGTGATACGAACAATTTATATATTATGATGGTTAATAAATAAATGTATCTAAAAGGCAGCTGCTGTTTGAACTGGTTGCATCCTTTACAGTATAGGGAGTCTGGAGTTCTGTTGTGGAGGGGATTTACTCTGCAAGAATTCGCAAACCAGTGTTTTGGAAACAAGAATGATAATTGTAAAGGAAGGCAGATGCCAGCACATTATGGCTCAGACAAACATAATTATTTCACTGTGGCATCAACAGTTGCGTAAGATATTGGGCTTTCTCATGCCTCTATTTATATATATATAGGACTATATTGAGTATCATAACCGTAATTCGTAGTAATTGTGTCTGTATTCCAGTACTCAGATTCCACATGCTGTTGGTGCTGCTTATTCTCTAAAGATGGATCACAAAAATGCATGCAGTATAACTTATTTTGGAGATGGAGGCACTAGTACGGTAGTAACAGCCTTACTACTTTCAAAGATTATTTTCCTTCTTTTTGACATCACGTCAACATGCATGAAATTGTTTCTATCTCATCATACGATATATTTTGATCTCAGTTCTTTGCATTTTATTTCAAATGCTCATTGTGTAATATAATTCGAATCTGATTCCCTCCCTTTCTGAAGTAACACTCCTTACTGTTTATTCGGTATTTTCCTTGATGTCGATATTATATTCTATGGCTTGTTATGCTACATTACTTAGCAGTTGTGATGTCAATAGGAGATTCTGGCATCCATCTATGCTTTTGTGTGATTCTATGGTTTGTTGAAAAATGGAACATATCTTCTAAGTTTATGTTAGTGAATGGAATTCACAAGTAGTTGTATGGGGCATACATCATTATATCCTAATGAGAGCATTCCTGTTTCTTTATTCAGTCTTTGGTAATTTTAATACTACCAAACATACAGAACAGAAGCATGGGATAAAAGCCTCATCCTACTTTATAGTGTTTTTTTGTTCCCATATAAACAGCCATAACCTCAATGCTTCTGGAGTGCATCATAAAGCTTAGAATTGAACTCAGCATGAGACAATTTCAGTTATACCTTTAGTATTTTGGAGGTCTCCATTTTCTTCATTCTAAATCTACCTAGAGTGTGAGACAATTTCACTTTTACCTGGATGTTGGAAATGCAAACACATTGAGCATGTTTGTTTGGTTTTCGTGCCTATTGGAATAACTGCTGCTTTATAGCTCTCTGACTCAATCATCAATTTTAGGGAGATTTCCATGCTGCTTTGAACTTTGCAGCAGTTATGGAGGCACCTGTTATCTTTTTCTGCCGGAACAATGGATGGGCCATCAGTACCCCTGTGGGAGATCAGTTTCGGAGTAGGTTTTCTCTTTTCATCTGATCTAATCACAGGTAATTTACAATTTCTGGATCTAAAAGGCACTTTCATGAATATACAAGGTGATGGTATTGTTGTTAGAGGGCAAGCATATGGAGTTCGTAGCATCCGCGTAGATGGTAATGATGCTCTTGCTATTTATAGTGCCGTTTGTGCTGCGCGCCAAATTGCCATTACTGAGCAGAGACCTGTTATGATTGAGGTGATTCTGTGATCAGGAGTCATTTCCCACTTATTGTATCCAGAATGATATATTATCAGCTTTATATGTCAACAGGCCCTCACGTACAGAGGAGGCCACCATACCACATCAGATGATTCAACCAGATATCGTTCAGCTGAAGAAATTGAATGGTGGAGAGTTGCACAGTGTCCAGTGAGCAGATTTAGGAAATGGCTTGAAAAGGAAGGTTGGTGGGATTCTGAGGCTGAAACTGAACTAAGAATCAGCCTCAGAAAGCAGGTAAATTATTACTTCATTACAATTTTAATCTTTATCTTGTTCCAGAATTGTCACTTCCACTTTTCCTTTAGTTGTTAGGTCCTAAATGAAACAAATGTGATAGTTATCCTTATACCTTTCTCCTGTTATTATCAAAGTACACCTGCATCATTCTGCAGTCTTCCAAGATTCTGGTTGACGTATCTACCAATCTATCTTCTCCTCCTATTTTTCCTCTTTGTTTGGCTGGTGGGATAGATGGGTGCCTTAAATGGAGAATGAATTGGGACTTAGTATTGCTATACACATAAAATCAAGGATGAAGTTGCTTAGGATATTTGCTGGTAATATGCTATGGGATAGGCTTACAAGCCGATGAGGCAACACTTCTGCAGCATGATTGAATTTTGCCTTGAACAATGAAGAGAAGAACCATGCCCTTTTCTCTATTTCTCTTTTCCTCGTTATATTGTTAAGCGCAGCTCCCCTGCTTGATTAATCTCTTCAACAAGTTTTAGTATTAAGTATAGCAGCCCTTTTAGTTTGATGGAGAGAACCTGTGATTAGCAATCAATTTCAACGAAATCTTTTGGTTTCTTGTTTTTGCCATGTTCAAGTCTATACATTCCTCTATGAATAAAGTCACATTGAATGCATAGATATTCTTGGCCTTAAATTTTTCATTTACGCAATAATGATATGGTTGTTGCTTCATCAGCTCTGGCTGATACCAGACGTAACCCTGGGTGTGAAGGATAATAAGGGTTTTCCTTTTACGTTATGTTCTTTTGGTCTTCGGGTTTAATGTGACTAAGAATAAAGGATTTGTAAAGTGGATATGAAGCATTCCTTTTCAAACCATATTTTATAAAATAATCCTAAGAACCCAAGGGTCTTCGCTACTTAATATTTTCCTCTTCACCTCGTGTTTGCAAGATGGCTTCAGCATCCATATTTTAAGCCTTTTTCATGGCTCCTAGAGTTTAATCAGTTGTACATTATTTCAGGTACTGCATGCAATTCAAGTTGCAGAACAGGTTGAGAAGCCTTCTCTTGCAGATATTTTTACAGATGTATATGATGCTCCCCCGTCCAATCTCCATGAGCAAGAGACAACACTCATAGAGACGATCAAAAATCACCCTAAGGACTATCCTCCTAATTTTTCATGTTAGGTCAATGTTAGTGATTCATGATGATCTCAAGCTGCTTTTCGTAAATAATTCTTCTTGTTTGTTATGATAGATTCTTGATTATGTGTTAGTCGCTGTGATTTTGATCAATTCATCTTAACCACTGTATCAGTCATCCCCTATGCTTTTCAATTTTCATCAACATGATAAAATCAACAAAACAAATCCAAACCGAATATGATTTCTGATACTCACCTTTGTCATACTTAATGAACATGATATATATGGTTTCAGTGGAAGCAATAGTTGGAGCAAACGTGTAATTCTACATGCATCAAAATTTAACATACAAATATACACAGACGAAATATGGCATGCACAAAAAGGTAAACAAAGGAGGGATTGGAATTGGGATTGGAACCTCTTGTCACCCCAGTAGTTGAAGTCACAAATTATTTTACGTATACACAGAGAGTAGCTAGTAACACATGAAAAGAGTGGGTGAGTGAAGACTTCTTACCACTTGCGGTACCAAGATGGGGTATTTATAAAAATAATGAGGTGACAGACACCTGAATTATTTGGATTTGTCCTTAATGAATGGCTCCAATTCAGCTGCAGAACCCAGGCACCTTCTCAGCAGCCCAACACACGATCCTTATCTACTCAAATGCTGCTGTGTGTGCAAAGAGAAATAAGGCAGGGATGAGAATTGCTGCTAAAGACTGATGGGGCAACATCATCACAACGTGGGCCAGCCTGTTAAGGCTGGTTGTGATGCATCCTGGAAGCAATGGCCATCCGTGAGACTTTAAACAAGGCTGATGAGGAGAACTGAGCATCTATTGTGGTATTGTCGGTTTGCAAACATGTGGAAAAGATCCACCAAACACCCAAGGGCATCTCTCCACTTGACATTATTGTACAGGATCTCAGAACTCTCAGTCACTCCTTTTGGCAATGTTCTTTTTCCTTCATTAAAAGGGAATTGAACCTCTATAATCATGATTTAGCCAAGTTGGCTATTGACCTTTTACATGAAACTAAGTGGAAGAATTCCTTCCCTGTGTGGCTTAAGAATGCTGCACACAAAGATTTCCTGACAGTTGCCAATCTTTTGTAAAGTGGAACACACGTGTATCTACTTGGTTATATGAAATCGACTTTTGACAAAAAAAAAAAAAAAAAGAATGGCTCCAATTCTGCTACCTTCAAAACTCTCATGCCCCCCCCCCCCCCCTCTTTTTTCATTGTGCTTCAGTGGTAAAAAAGATGACAACTATGGAGATTTGGATGGACAAACTGTCGTTGACTTGTGAGTTCGACTCTTGACAAAGCCTAATGCTGCTGAGCGAGATTAGCAGCTTCCCTTCTGACTTTAGCATTGCAAGAAAAGTCCACCAAATAACAATCTACATCTTGTAAGACATCCTAGGCTAACTAGCAGGAAATATTGAAATCCTGTAAATATTAAAGTTTTAAAAACAGTTCATTGTAATGTCCTGTGGGTATGAGAACATAAAGATGCACAAGTTTCAAATTATAAGAGCCTCTAAGTTGGTGATTCATGATACATTCAGTGACAAGGAAGATTTTATGGAAGAAAAACACAAACAAAATCACAAGGAAGAAGCTTTCTCCTTTAGAGATTCTTGGACAGCATTCAACAAAGTTGGCATTAACTTTTGATTTGTAACAATTATTCCAGTGTCTAGATCTAGATATCTTCCCCTGGAAAAGTCCAAAGGCTTTCCTGCGGCATCTGTGACAACACCTCCAGCTTCTGCAAAACATGTTGAAAACAATGGCCAGTGAAGCAATAAAGCTCGAATTTCTTTCAATCATGAGAAATAATGTCAACAATGGATTTCTCCAGCTTCTGCAAATTACAATTTCTAGATTTCTCAAGCATAAGAAATACAACGCAATAGGGTGATCTACCAAAGTGAACCACGCAAGCATAATGATTTTCTGATATACAGCCTCATATAGAACACTGATTTTATTTACAAAACCCGCAACAGCATAATGCAAAAGTACTCTGAGCACATCCTCAAGAATGTCAACAATGGAAGCTACTTGCAATATTTCCAGCTGGTTAACACATGTTTATGTTTTGGATTTCACACCTTAATCATTCAAGGTCCTTTCAGTAGATATGCTGATGCTGTCAATATGCATTGATGTGCAATCAGACTCTGTTAAAATCAAATTTTTTTAATGTTTTCACTAGGATAACTTTGTAGTGTAGATTTCCAACAGGTTAATTCGGCTAATGGACTTGATCGAAAAGTTAGGAATCTACAAATGATAAATTCAAAATATCAATAGTTTTTTTCTGTCTGATCAATTTTTAATTTATTGATATATGGTAGAAGACAGGATACCAGTAGTCTATCTTTTGTTGATTTTTTTGATGGGGTCCATCATTGCATAAGAATATACCTCCTAGTCTATCTTCAGCTGTCTCCTCTTGGTCATTTTAATGGGATTATACCTTCTAAAAAAAGAAAATTGTTTACATGTCAACCACAAAGTCGCTTTAAATGGGAGGGAGGGAAAAAAACTATTTATTTATTCTATTCTATTCCCAACTTTCCAGGTGGATGATCAGATCCCTAGGAGGTAGCATGATGACTCCTTCCAAGACAAACAAAAACTACACCTGAGATTATGACAGACTACAAATCTGAAGTAATGCATAGATGCTGAAGGCATTGCCACACATGACCGAAGATCTGATAAAAAAAAGACATAATTAAAATGCCTCAAAGTTTTGAGGTGAAGCAACTACGAGAGGTGCATGCTTTGTTTGCTAAAATTCAAGGTGCATGGGGTTTGAGACATATGAATCTTAAATTTCCATGTCGGTTCCATTACTATTAATCTTCTTGATTAACAATTGGCTTAGCTTAAAGTTAGAAGCAAAAAACAGTGTACAGCATACGTCATGCATTTAACTCTTCTATTGAAACAAAGACATAAGACAGAACAATCAACTTCCTGTCTGGATCCAGATCAACTGACATTCAAGGTTCTCTCAAGCTATCTATCTTTAATTCACCCTCCCCATGAAAAATTGCTTCTCTCCATCTAGACCAACTGAGACTGAATTCTTCTATCAAATTTAACATCTTCTCTCTTCTCTCTCTGTCTCTCCCATATTCTTCTCGTTCTTTTCCACCCTAGACATGCCAGGTATCCCATTTTCTCCCATTTCATTCTTTTTATGCAAATGACAAAAAATTGCCAGCTTATGCAGATACTTCAAGAACTGTGCCTCTAGGAAATTGGATCAGAAATGGTCTAGACATGACATCTTTTGCAACAAGTGCCTTTGGTAACTGTCATCCAGTTTCTTCTTCTCAACAAATTTATCCTAGGTTCATAGCATGTCCTTGCTTCAACTAATTGTCTTCATTTCCAATATCTAAAAGCATATTCATTGGATTCAAATTAAAGTTTGAAATCTGCAAATGGATAGTGTTCACACAGGACACTTTCCAATCGAATTTATTTCATGCAAGACAAGTGCAAAACTTGAATTTGAATAGTATGGGCATAGCAGGTCTGCAATGAGGTGAAATTGAATTAAACCATCAAAAGTAGAATCTAAACAAAAGAAATGAAACACTTGCAGGATCTTTATAGTTAAATCCATATTGTATGCTTTGCAGAACAGTGTTCACAAAATCCCAATGTTCTTCAACATCAATAACTATTTTGAACTAAAAGACAAACTCACTTCATGTCGTACAAGCCTCCATAGGTGACGGTAGTGAATGGCAACAATGAATGATGATATAATGCTCTAACCTAGTTGATAGTAAATAAATGAAATATAAAAAAGATTCCAGACCTGTAACAACTACACTTCCAGCGGCATGGTCCCAGATCTTTTCACGGTATCCCCTGTGTGGGAAACGCATATAAATTGCACCATCTCCTCTGGACAAAGCTCCATACTTTGCCTGGCTATCTATTCGCACCGGTGGGGCTTTAACACCCAATTTCTGTATATAAACAGTGATTAAAAGTTTTACTACATCAAAATAGATGTCAAGAAACAGATGGTATAAAAACAGATAGTGGAAAGAGAATAAAGAAAGTCATTTTGTACCTTTGCTATCGAGCTTGTTAAGTCATGCATTGAATGAGCCGCTTCATAAGATTCAAAAAATGATGCTTCTTCTGGGTTTTCAGTGGAACTGACATGCACCTGAAAGAAAAAAATAAATCTGAATCAAATTCAATATAAACATGACGGAAGCAAAGTCAAGAACAATCTTTCAGTATTTCTCTATTTTTGTGTGGAAAGAAGTATGCCTTTGTAGGTTCTGAGCCATCAAGATACTGCACGTAGGTTCCAGTACCAACTTGGGCAAAGAAAAGACAACCAACTTTGCCTTGGATAGTGTGCTGATCATCGCAGGCAAGAGATTGTACTGGAAGATTTGGACAAGCTAGAACACCCAATACAACTTTCCCTTCATCTAGCAATCCTAATGCAATAGCATACTGGTCTCCCCTTAGGAACCTTCAGTAAAGGAAAGGCAGCATTATAAGTATCTAGTGAAAAGAACCCATATGCATTTCTTAGGATTCACATAACACTAGAATAATTTAGAATTGAAGTGATGGTGTTAATCTCAGTTTCTTTAATCATTGAACTTTATCTCTCGACAGAAAAATAAGAACAGTAGAGGGTATATGCTTAATAAGTCTTGAAGCATATAGTCAAGTACATAATTATTTCTGAAAGCCACTCAAGTAACATAAACACAACTGAGCATATATGCCAACAGGTGTATGTGGGTGTTTATGAGTGAGAGAGAGAGATTCTGTAAGCAAGCATATAAATTGAGTTGCAATAGAACTTTACTAGTCTTCTGTTCATTTCAGAGGTTATCAGCAGTAATCCATTATCATCCCATGAGTTTTGTTGGCTCTGAAAATAATAGGAGATATGGTAGTAACTTCTCATACTGTGTTCCCAAATTATTCTAGACTCAAAACCAACAATGAGAAGCCTCTAAACCCTATTCTAGACATAACACCAGCTGATCTAAGTATTTCTAACAACTCATTATGACATTTGAAACAATCAGTTCTTTGATTGTCAAACAAAAGCATATTTGCATTTCTAAAAGCTATATATTGAAGATTAGGCCAAAAAAAAAAAGGTTTCCAGATGACTGTAAGGCCAGGTATCATTTTGTTGCAAAGCAGATAGAAAACCTTTCATGCAATCATCACAGCACATTTCTGACATTTCAACATGTCAGGATCTGTACCGCTCAACACTTCTTCAGACATCAGAATATGTATGACAGCATAATGATTAAACAAAATTACTGCAATCAGACAATTCTCTTTCATAAAAGCTAAAACCCTTGTATAAAAGAGTTACCAGATTTAGCAAATGATACACTAAGGCTCTGAACACAAGTCACACAAAGCCCAACAAATCATTTATTTGCATCTTGTTGCAAGAGATTATCAGATAACACAATTGTTATCATAGTCAACGAGTAAATCTGTGATTAACTGTTAGCACCATATCAAAGGACGCTAGAGCAGACTTTTCAAGAAGTAGGTGAGTTTAACATAAGTGGCAAATGTTATTTGCTGATACTAAGTTGACTAAGCTATGCTACTCAATCGGATCAGAATAGGCATACAAACACATAAAACTCACTATCCGCGAATGAGCACAAGAGATACATGTTCTGAATTGACAAACATATAAAGCTTGCAAACAGCACCGTTCGATCAATCATAGGATAAAACAAACTCATATCATTGTGGACAAAGGACGTGCAAACAATTAGACAATTAAATGATCTCATATTCATGTAGGGCCACCTTCAGAGAACCACAATAGAAACTCAATGTCTAATCTTATTTCATGTTATAACTAAATAAATGCATACACACACAAACATATCCATGTGTATTTGTACATAAGCTATACAAAGACACAAATAAACACCCATGTAATTACAAACATGCCAAATTTTGAAATTTAACTTTCCAGTCAGCAGAATTCTCACCCCTTAGTGCCGTCTATTGGATCCAAAACCCAGTGTTGACCAAGTGATCCTCCTTCAGATTTTCCAGAGTCGATGGCAGCAAGTACATCTGGATCAGATAAAGGAGATGCTATTCCCTCATTAGCAAGAGTTTCGTTGACAAGTTCTGTTATTCGTTGCAGTGTTTCTTGGCCATCTTCTTTACGAAGATCTCCTGAATCCTAGAAATACAAGAACAACAACAATTATAACACGAATCCTGGGCTTTACAGGCATGAAAAGCCTAGAAAAATCAAAGTTTGACAGAAAGGAACATGTGATCAGAGATCACATTGTTCTGAGTTGAATGACTTTGAGCTAGGGCATGTATAGACATAGCAATGTTATTGAGCTATGAATTGAATTCTTCCACTAATCATCTTGACCACTGAAGATTGAAGTCCATAGACTGGCTAATGAGAGATGACAATGCCATATATTAGTCCATAGATTACCACATTCTCCTGGTATCCAACTGGTGGTGACAGTAATAGAAACGAGGCAAAAGGTTGCAGATGTTAAGTGCCAGAAACTGGCCAACCAGGTTGTAAAAATTTGCAGTGAAAACATTCAGTCAGAGCAGTAATTTTCAACCCACAAGGAGTTGTTGGTTCTGGGCTAAGTAATTGGGCAGGGTCATGGTTAGTAGTGGTTACCTAGCTGGCTATGGATGGTGGGTCATTGGAGGAAACCACTGGTAATAAATCAGGCTAATATGGTCAGCTGATGGTTTTAACAGGTTCAAAAGTTGAAGGAATGAAGTCTTCATGCCCCAAGATGATAAACAGCATCAGGAAACTTCTTCATTGCAAACGCCCTTAACCTTAACCAGGATCAATTCGCAAATCTATTTCCACTGAACCACCGAAGGTCCAGAACTGTATAATTACTTCAGATCCACACATTCACAAATTTCTTAAAAGCACCATCATTCGGAAACCAAGTATAAGTCGAAAGCTACCTCCTCAGCTACCAATGAGAATGGCCTCAAAGACAGCTCTTTCTGCAAAACAAAGCTTACCACAGCCTGTGAGCCTAACAATGCAGAAGAAACAGAGGAAAGAAATCTTAGTCCTTTTTCACAAATCCACATACTAAAAACTTTTGAAATTGGCAATGTGATATGCGAATGCAGCAAGACTTTTCCCCAGCAGTGAAGGGGAACAGAAGCACTATAAGTAACTCCCGCAGGCAAGTCTGTGCAAGGGCACGTGCCTAAGCTCACTATGCAGTGTTCATGAGGAAAAACCAAGCAAGATGACGCAGGAATAACAAAATGAATGGCGCTAGAAAATTTAAGAATAGATTTCACATCAGCCAAACAGATCAACTAGGGAATGTTATAAAAGGGACAGAAAATTTGAACAAATTAGAAAAAATATTCTAAATGATTTTCTTCCAAAATCAGTTCAACGGTCACCATCCTTTTGAGCTCATCCTCTGATAGAAGGAATCACAGGTCAAGTAATATGCTCAAAGAAGTTAGTGAGTCACACCTAGACCTAGAAAGAATCCCCGAAATCTGCAGCAAGGTAGCTAGTCATAACCAGTCAACAAGGACTCAAGAAAGCTGCCATAAAACCATTGGCCAGACTGATATTCTTCAACTTCCAATAACCAACAGAAAAGGACAAGTATTTAAGCACAGAGTTGGTCATGGGAATCATTAAAGCAATTCATTTTTTGCTTAATAATTATCCAATCGATGAACCCACAGGTAATAGTGCAATCACAAATTTAGGTCAATGAACTGTGAATGGAGTAACAATGATAAGTGTCTTCTTCAATTATTTTAGGCTAGTAAGTTCATACCAAAAACAGGAGGAAAAAAAAGGGAGATGTTTGGACTAATTGCAGTCTCATAAACAGAATACAACTCCAAGGGCTTAATACTAAAGTAACTATTACATACCATAATCAGCTACTGTCACGGGACTTTTATCAGATTTTGCATGGACATCAGACTGCAATAATGCTTTCTGCACTTTCTGCACAGGGGAGTTCCAAGTGTTACACAGGTCTCAGACAAGACTTAGTGGAGAAGTGTACAAATACATAAAACATTGACTGATGAAGATGCATATAACACTTGTTCATGGTAACTGAAAATTTGATAATGCAAAACTCAGGGGTTTCTGCTCATGTAAGTTTCTGATGCTGTTGTATTGAATACAGAAGAGGAAAACAAACACGTAGCCTACTTCACATGTCATAACAATGTAATGAGTTACTTTTAAACAGTGAAAAGAAATATTTTCCTGGTGCAAGTCAGTCTTAAGAAATTAGAAAGGAGAAATAGAGTTCTCCAACATATCAGAAATTGATTTGCAGAAGACGCAATACAGAATTTATTAAATGAGCTATTTATGCTATTTCATCCCTAAAAGTTGATAAGATATTACAAAATTGCAGCTCTATGGAGAATGTGTCTACATAACCAATTATCTACAAACAGATAGCTAGAAGCAATAAAGAGATAAAACTTTGCAGTGTTTTTAAAAGGTTATATTTTTCCCTATGCCAGTGGAAGTGTTACTAAAAAAATTGTTCTCTCAGAAGTACCTAAACTTATTTAAGGAGAATAAGGAGGTTCAACCTCATTTTCTGCGCTTCAGCTCAGTGAAGCTCTAGCAAAAACTTGCTCATGGAAATACCCATATCACTAAGCTTGAATAGAATGAAAATTTCCAATCAAAAGTTCATGTGCCATGCTCAAGCATAGTTTTATTGTAACTGCACGGTGCATAAAACTCATTATATCCTTTAGAATCTTAGTTTTAGAAACTTAAGAGTCTAATGAAACATAATTCTTGAAATCTCAGAGCAAAATTGTCAAGAATGAAGACTAAGTTAAAATGAGCTCACATAAAAGGCTCATTCCATTAAATATAGAAGAGCAGAGCTGTTATGTTAATATAACACATGCTCATAATAGATGGACTCAAGCCAAACATGACTTCTGTCAACAGCTTGACTAAACCATTGCCTTTCCAATGGCTGAGTACCAAATGACTTATTATTTCTCAACTCGGCTGAAAAACTTGTCTGAATCGTAAAAGGTAACAATGAACCACTTTATGGAGTTTTATCCTAAGGTGCAATATCCAAATGTTGGGATGATAAAGAATAAGGCTGTCCCTAGTTCAATTAAGTAACAAGAGAGAAATACTACCACAACAGTTTCAGGACCAGCTTCAGTCTAGTGGCAACTAGTTTACCTTTCAAAAGTTAAAGTTAGTTTAATTCTCCACTGACAATACTAGATCACCAAACTCTCCATCATTTACCTCACAAACCAAAAAATCTTCTTCTAAATCAACAGTCTCGTTTTTTACAGCACATCCTAGTAGCACTAAATGATCAGATTCTGAAGGTTTTCTCTTATATCACTCCAAAACAGAGATTCAGCGACTGAAATGCAGAAGTCAACAATTGAAATGTAATAATCCTCAAACCTCAAAACAAATTTAGTAATACTTGCAAATACATCGTGTCACAATGCAGCATCCATATTAATCCATTGAAGCCAATATTAACACAATCACTAACACCGTAAATCATTCCACCTCGATACACTCAACCAGAAAAATGGTTTCAGGTGAAGTAATTAAAACAAAACATATATCAAATTAGTCAAATTGGTTAAACTAAAGAAGCAATTTTGAAATCTGGGTTCTACTTAAATTCTCAATAAAACACAAAAAAAAAAAAAGGTTTAGAGCAAACCCACAAAAATTCATGTAACACTAAGCAAATTCATGTAACACTAAGCAAGAATTTCAACCAAAGAAAGAGGAGAGAGAGGGCTTTATGAAATTATACCTGGCAGAGGCGAGCAGCAAGAGAACAAGCTTTCTTGGCAGCAGCAAGTTCTTTATCATAAGACATTGTTACAGCAGCTGTAGATGAAAATCTTGGTTTTTTGAGGGAAAGGGAGAAAATGGATTTTAATCTGGGTGTTGGGGGATGGTAGTAGATGTGGTCCCAACGCAGAACTCTAGTCAATGGGTTTACGGTCCCTTTCCCTGATAATGCTGTTGATGATAATGCAATGGCCATGGCTCTTTCAAACAAGAAATTTGTTAAGAAATGTAGCAGTGCACCACGCGAAGAATCTGTCAAAATTAACGGTATTATTATTATTATTTTTTAACAAGTTTTAGACATATATGCCAATAAAAACAAAAAAGCTGTAATACCAGGTTCTCAATTTGAGCCATTACAGCAAGACCCTCCCAGCATGTTTGCTTAGGTTTGTTGTTGATTTTGTAAATGTTTATTATAAAAGGTAATTATAGAGAATAACAATAATCAACTAGAGCTACTATTGGATAAATTTTAGATTTTAATTGTTTTGGTTATTAAAAAATTCTAGGATCTAAATGTGAACGTGAATGGAAATTTAAAAAAAAAATTGATAGCAGAATTTAAAAACTAGAAAATATACTTAATGGGGAACAAGATCTATATATTTAAGGTGCTTTTGATTCACAGACTGGATGAAAGGGGATTACTTATTCTCGAAATACTCGTCCTAAGTAGAGTCATTCTTGAATGAGTAATTTTATTATCTAGTGTTTGGTTGGTTTCTTGTATACTCATCCCAGGTTGAGTTATCCTCGAATGAGTAATTTTGTTATGTATTTGGTTGGTTTTTTGTTGGATGGATGTCTTAAAAAATAACTTTATCTTGTGTTTGGTTGGAAAATGGATGAGGTTATATTATTTATTTATAGACCAAAATACCCTTTTTGGTAGACCTATAATTAGGGGTATTCGGATTTTGATAAGTCTAAACTCGACTTGTAAAAAGATATAGATATATGTCTGTGTGTGTGTGAGTTTTTGTGTGGTTCGAACCACAACCAATAAGTTTTTCATTCTGACCGGAGTTCAACCTTATTAAATAAATTCACAAGTCTCAATTTATATGTCTAATCTTTTATGAATTAAATTTGACCAAGAAAATATGATTATATCATTAATTAATAGGGCCAAAATAATATAAAATTTATTCTCATTTTTTAGTAGGGGTAAATTAGTCTAGAATTTTAGTAGGGCCAAATTAGCCAAATTATAATTTATTAATAATAAGGATAAATTAGTCCAAAATTATTTATTTCAATAAAATGGGCAAACTAGCTCAAAACATATTTTTTTTATTAGTAGGGGCAAATTTGTCTAAATATTTTAATTTATTAATAATAAGGATAAATTAGTCCAAAATTATTTATTTCAATAAAATGGGTAAACTAGTTCAAAACTCTTGGAATTGATCCTAAGTTTTGATGATAACAAAACAAAATGATTTGGACTAATGTTTTTATGTGAAAATTATGTTAGAACAGGTTCTTGATTCATTGGAAAAGAAAAGAAATCAATTCAAGATGAATTGAGAAGGTTTTAACTTATCTAAGCTTGAATGCTAGTCGGACGTCCAGATGAAGTATCGGACACTCCTATCGGACGCATATCATCATCATCGGACGTCCGATAGGATTAAAGATGAAATTCAAGCTCTCTGACCAGCATCGGACGCAAGCTTCATCGGACGCACAAAACCCATCGGCCGTCCGATAAAGATCAAAACAACCTATCGGACGCTTGCATCGGACGCACAACATTGTGTCGGATGTCCGATAGCTCCAACGGCTATTTTTTTAATAGCCATATTTTTAACCGTTGGAGAGTTTCTTGAGGCCATTTCTCACACTCTATAAATATCCACAAGTTCAAGAAGATAATAGACTTTTGCCTATATGAAATACAAGCTTACAAGTGAAATATCTGGGTAGAAATATTCTTTGTTTGTTGTATAGGTGTGGGAAAAGTGGGGTTTGTGAGGTTACTCAATAGGAGGAGTAAAACCTTGGTGAAGGTTGCCTCACTTGTAATAGTAGTTTTTAATTGGTTGAGTGAGTTTTCAATTGTAGTTTGTTGAGGGTTAACTAGGATAGTTGTAAAACTCCTTGACTCAACTAAAGGGCTTTAAGGTGAGGAATAAGTGAACCTTCACTTGTACAAGTTGGTTAGCTTCACCTTCAATTGAAGAAGCTACTAGTAGAGTGTATCCAAGTTTGGTGCAACTTAAAAATTTGATTTGCATTTCTTTCTATATCTCTTCTCTTTATTACTCAATTGTGATATCTTTATTGTGCTTAAGTTGACATACTTTTGTGCATACTTGAGAAATGGTTTGTACTTGTTTTATTGGGTGAATTCTTGCTATAATTGATTGTCTTGTTAAACAATATAATTCACCCTCCTTTGGTTGCATTTGGGCCAACAAAAACATATTTTTTTATTAGTAGGGACAAATTTGTCTAAAATTTTAGTTATTTCATTAATATGGACAAATGAGTAAAAAGTCTAGTTTTGTTAATAGCATAGGCAAATTAGTCCAAAATTATGATATATCATTAATATGGGTAAATTAGTCCAAATTTAGTTTTTTTTATTAGTAAGCACAAATTTGTTCAAAATTTTATTATATTATAAATAGAGGCAAATTAGTCCAAAATTTAGATAATCTCATAAAGAATTTTAGATTTATATAGTGGTTTGAATAAAGTGTTATTCTATTCATAGGGGTAAATAAGTCTTAATAATTATCATCCCACCCCATATCTCATTTTGGGATAACTCATACCACTCCCGCATGGGCTTATTTTATCTCCCATACGGGTGATTAATTCGATTAAGTGGGATGTATCATCCCATACCTAAAACGCAACCAAACATGGGATGACACGGGATTAGTAATCCAATCCTGTGTCATCCCATGAACTAAATGGACCCTAACACTATCAAGTTGGATGCATGATAACAAATTTCATGCATCCAATTAGTCTATAGAAAATTAATCCCATATTCAAATAAAGGATTAACTTTTTATGCACGATTAATGTAAGAATTTTACCACTCTACCTGGTTTAGTATAATAAAAATATAAATTTAAAGTCACTTTATGCACACATAAGATGCATCTAAATCTACTATTAGTGTCAAAAACTCACTATGCTAACAGTGTATAGAAATTTTTCCTTGAATGAGACATTTTGTGACTTAGGGCATGTCCACATTATGCTCAGACGGATTTAAGGCAAAAAGACTGTCCCTGAACAATCCCCTCACAAGTCTCAATAAGGGGCTAAAAAAGAGCCACATCATCAAGGACCACAAGGGAAGCAAAACACAGTTGTTCCAATCAATTAAAAAAAAAAAATCTTTTGGCTTGTCTTACCTTAACGAACTGCGTTAAACCAAACGGAACTTTCAAAAGTTTGAATTTTGAAATGAAATTTTGAATTTGATAGTTAACTTCAAATTAAATTGGGAAAACCATTATTCGGCACAATGTTAAAGAAAACAACTTTCTCTCTTAGTTTGGAGAGGAGAAATATAGTGAGAGATCTTGTCTTCATTGAGATTGGAGAAGTAAAGTATTCGAAGGAGATTTCTTTGGCAATTTAATGTTAAGAGGAAGCTACAACAGTGCTTCATCTATTGTGATAGAGATTATTTGGCGATTAAAAATGAAAAAAGAAGCATATATAATGCCATCAGATAACAAAATTAAGCTGTGTGCAAAGTGAGTTGAAAGAGGGCCAACTATTGAAGCCGTCCATGGAGAATTCATCCAACATAAAGCATTTGGATTGTTAACTAGATGTCCTAATACAATAGCAAAGTTAGATCAAGGTAATACTTCTTACCCTTACATTATCTTGAAATTTTGTTGCTTATAGGTCAAGAAATCATTATCAATCATTTAACAATTCACATAATTGGGTTCATAATGTATAGTCTAAGTATGAGCACCATGTTATAAAGTAGAAGGATTTGTAGATGTATTTGTATGATTGTGCGACGTGTGATGCAATAGTTACAGTATATTGAACTGGGTTTACATGCCTAAATTTCCTTACTTGGTCATTACTTCTTTTAAGGTGTATCTCATAGTTTGAATGATTGCAGAGATTTTGTCTATATAAGTTTTTATTTAAATATTGCGCCGTCACATACATAAAGATTTATATAATATACACCGTGTTTATTGAAATGTACTATATGTTTATGACATAATATAAAGTCAATCTATGAGAGTCATGTTATAAAGTTGGAGAAACTGTGGATGTCACTTCCTTGTGTTTGTATGATTTTGTATAACATGATGCAATAGTCACAATGTATTTATACAAGTATACACTTAAATTTCATTACTTGGTCACCAGTTCTTATAAAGTATGGAATTCGTTTGGATCATTGTTGAGATTTTAACTAGATAAATTGTTATTTAGACAATGTAACCTTACATGCATCAAGATTTTAGTGTGATGTACACTATGTTTATCAGAATGTACAATATGTTACACATAAGTTACATTTTATTATATGTATGTACAAGTGGGTTTTATGTTCCAATTGCTTCTTCAATTGACTATTAGTGCTTGTTAGAGTGCATTAAATTTTTAGTGGATAGCTAATTAATTGGAATGAATGACATGTCTATAATCACATAATGGATATAGAATATGTTTGAAATAATATACACTATCTAAGTGAAAAGGGACGATGAGTATTCTTGAATATGGCCTATTTGTCCATATGCATATTGCAATTAGTTGCCATAAATTTGTAAATGTTGGAAGTAAATGTAATTTTGCTTATACAAGTAGTATTAGTTTACTTATGATCAATAGCCACTTGATATCTTATGTTATAAAATCAGTTTCTCAAAGTATACATCATATTATGTGTAAATTATGTTATATTGGGTATTCATAAAAAGTAGGGCAGTAGTATGTATACTTAGGAGTAGTTGTTGGTTTTCAAAATTTGGATAACTTACAAAAGAAGTATTTTTGTGTTTATAAGTACATAACATACGAATAGTACTTATGCATTAAGAACAAATTAAACTTATCTTTGCCATATTGGTATTAGGATTGATAGGAATGGAGATTATAGATTGCAGCATATGGATAGAAGGTGGATCTTTACTAGCATGATGGAATTTGACTTTGAGAATGATGCATGTAAATTGTATAACAAATATGGTGTTGCCATGTTATTTAACGTATAGAGGATTACTTGAATAAGGATAAAGATGGCTAGTCATGTCTAAGCAAGATACACTGGTTGTAAAGAAGGCATAAAATGTAAGTATGAATGAAATATGATATCAAAGAAGGCATGGGCACCTACAAAAAATTAGTTGCATAACTAAGATGATTATTATGCTAAATAGGAGAAGCATGCTTGAAAATAAATTTATGTAATACACTATTAGTGAGTATTGGATAGGCACGATATCTTACAATGTGTAATTCATTTTTACAATTGTATATGTCATTATGAACTAGTCGAACAATATATTAAGCCCTATGATCGATTGTATATGGTCATCATGTTAGGTTTTAAATTATTTGACTGTGTGTATCTGTAAAGGTATTTTAAATATAGAGAGCAAAAAGTAACTATGTGAGTTGGATTGCATTTCATAAACTTTATTCTTGCATGTTTCTATGGAGCATACACATTGTTAATTTTTATGCAGTAGTGTTGCATGTTATATAGGCTTATGCAATCATAAATTTACAAACTTTAGTCTATTATTTGAATTTGCAATTGGTTGTTAATTCTTACTCGTTGTCACGTGCATGCAGTAGCAGAGCCAAGACCCCGAAGTAAGTGGGGTCAAACTTTAATATAATAAAATTTTTACAAAATAAAATTTTATAAGATAAAATGAACAATAAAATGCAAAACTATAATATCGTATACATCTTATAATTGTCCTCTACAAGTACTCATTTTTTGGAAACGTTCCAAAATCAATTTATTGTCAATTTTACTAAATACATCTTTTTCAATGTAAGTAATCAAACAATCATTCATTCATTGATTTCCCATACGATTACGCAACTGATTTTTGACAATCTTCATTACTGAAAAAGTCCTCTCCACGGTTGTTGTTGCAACAGATAATGTAAGTGCTAATTCTATAAGCAAATAGACTAATGGATATACAGTATCCTTTTTAGTCTTAACTAACTTTGCTACAAGACTAGCAATTCCTTTTAATTCTGTAAATTCATTGTTAGAGCGCAGATCAAGGATATAAGTACTCAAGCTGGTTGTCAAGAGCCATTAGATTAACTGAAAAAATTTCAGATGGATAGAGTTCTGCAACGCAAATTAGCTTTTTTTTATCAAAAGATGAAAAACTATTATCTGGAGCAAGCCCTTCCAAACAGATCAGCAATTAAGTATTCGCCTCCGTAAAATGATCATTCAATTCCTGAAATTGCATGTCTATCACACTACAAAATAAATCTAATTTATAGTGGTGTAAGTGTGTAACACCTGGACTTTTGCACCTTAATCTTCCTTTGAGGATGTATGTACCATTCATATGAGGAACTTCAATATTATATTTGATACAAAATGAGGTAACTTCATTTAATAGTGCATCCCATCCATCGTCTCTCATCAATTGCAATCACTCTTTAGAAATTTTAACTAGAGTTATTGCATTCAAAATGTTTTTATCTTTTCTTTGTAATGCTAATGATAGCTCGTCAGTTATCCCCAACAAATTTTTCATTACATGCAAAGTCAAATGTTTGCACACTATCCAAAATACTATCAGTTTCAACTTTTTGCTCTAATGTTGAGCCATCATTCACAATGTACTCTAAGACATCCAATATAGGCAAAAAATTAATAATTAAACTCATTAGTGTACCATAATGTGAATTCCAATGAGTATCACTTGGTATTTTCATACTAGTTTCTTGATTCAAACCACGTCCACTAATGATCTCTCCATTTTCAAGTGCTTCTTTCACCTCATTTCTTCTTTTTTCTTGCAACATATCATGTCTTTGCATGATCCTTCAACTACTTTCAATAACAAAGAGATCAAGTTAAAAAGAGAAGCAATTGGAATGTGATTCTTAGCAATTGCAACAATGGTAAGTTGAAATTGGTGCGCAAAACAATGAACATAAAAGGTAAAAGGATTCTCCTTAAGGATTAAATATTTGAGACAATTAAACTCACCCCACATATTATTTGCACCATCATAACCTTGTCCCCTTATTCTAGACATGCTCAAACCAAATTTAAAAAATAATGATTCCAATGATGTCTTAAGTCCCAAAGTAGAAGTATCCATAGCATGAACGATTCCAAGAAAACGGTCAACAACAATCCCGACCTTAGTCACATAATGCAAAGCAATGGCCATTTGTTCTTTCTCAGAAATATCACGTGACTCATCAATTATAACTGCAAAAAATTGGTCTCCAAGCTCATCTATAATAGCATTAGTCATCTTAGTAGCAATAGCATTCACAATGTCTTTTTGAATATCTGGAGAAGTCAATTGATTATTTTCTGGAGTATTTTGTAAAAACACTATATTTAATTCTTCATTGTGGTCAACAAGAAACTTCAATAGTTCTAGAAAATTACCTTGATTACATCAACTCCCCGTTTCATCATGACCATGAAATCCTAATCCTTGGGACAAAAGAAGTTGAATGTAGTCCACTGATGCAGTTAATCTTGTCCTGTAAATACTTAAAACTTGATCAGATTGCTACATTAAGCAACTTCAATATGTTGATTTTGTTTCAATAATGCTACAAATTTTTGCCAAGCATAATTGTGGGCACTATTTGGAGGCTCGACATGTGCAGTTAATCTATCTTTCTTATTCCAACTACTGAAACCTTCTACAGTGAAAGCATCCCCCAATCCTTTTTTTCTAAAATTATGTGGAAATAAATAACAATATAAGCAAAAATTAGCATCCTTACTTATGCTATATTTCAACCAATTCCCATATTCATTAAACCAAGTAGGACAAAACTAACGTGGTACATTTCCAATTTTTTTTATTGGAAAGTTATGACGATGACGTTGACAAGGCCTTTTCAATAAATATGCTCTTCGTACTTTATCTTGATTAATTGGGTTATGTTCAGAGATCTTAATACTTAACTCTGGATCTAAGGGAAGATCAGCCAAATTAACTGGAGTTCTTAATTTTTTTAAAATATTTTGTGAACTACTAGCAACTTGATCTTCTATGGGTTTTCTTTTAAGAAATTTTTCCATAACCTGTAATAATAAAAAAATCATAAAATAATGGCAGTAATAATAATACTCAAATCCTATTAAGGTACACTTGAAATTTAGAATTGAGAAACAAATTACAAGTCCATAGTTAATCATATAGTTTCACAATATCTAATTGACAAAGTAAATAAAAAAAAAAGATTTACTTAAAAAAGCCAAAATAACATAATCAAAGAGAAGAAAGTAAAAAAGAGATGAACTAAACCAGAAATAAAAAAAAGAAAAAGAAAAGAAAATAAGAGGAAAAGAGTAAGAGTTATTACCAGTTAACCATGATCAATACAATGTTAACTTGCTAAACGAATAAATGATACTTGATTCTAGTAGGAGGAATTTTGTGATATAGAAAGTTTTAACTTTAGATAATCACAAGTTCACAACAGAGGTTTGGAATTGTACAAATCAAATTTCAACAGAAAGGCTTCTAGTCTCCTGACTCTCTTCTAAGATGGCTACCTTTTGAGTTTCTTATGTTGTGTAAAAATAAGCCATTTTGACTTTTTACTCTTAATTTTTTAATTAAAATTTTGACCTAAAGTCCATTCCTTGTATGGGGTCAAGTAAGAACAATATGTATATAATAATTATGGATTCTTAAAATTTAAGTAGGGTCATTTGGCCCCACTTGGAGATATGTGGCTCTGCCCATGCATGCATGATATACAATGTGAGGATGAATTTACTATATAGTTGTTTGTTACTTACATATGGTTCATATAGGCTTACAATTTTGGATCTGATTATACCATATATGTAATTGATAACCATTGTAAAATTTTTTTACTCAACCTATATATGAAATAGTTCACATTATGATATAACATACATGTGATGTTTGCCAGGGACTAGAGTCCTGGAAAGTAGACATTGTATAGCCATAGGAATAATGTTAACATTGTAAAATCAGCCGATAAATTTTTTATGCAAACTTTATTTGTACTAGATTTTATATAGTAGAATTTATTCTTTGTTTATGTAATCCTTCGAATATATAGTAAAATTTAGTAATCTATGTTAGAAGTTGATTGATTGCATCCTAGGGGTTCATTCCCTGATTTTCCTTCTTATTGCAAAATTCAAGCCTGTTATAAAAGTTATAGTTTAAGACATCATATACAAGTTGGCCAAAATTATTATTTGTGGCAACAAATCGATCGTGTAGAGTCTAGAGCAACAGATGTAATGCTCTTAAAACAACTTGTAACATAATGTCCACTATTTGTACACCCTTATAACAGGTGCACAATTATCATAATTAAAGGCTATTCAAATAACTATTAAATTTTTCATACTTGTGTTCTGAGGTTGTACAAGCAATTAATATTGAGGTATCAGGAATGGTTTATTTCGTGTTATATTAGAAATCCTAAATTGCTAGAACTTTGGTAGTCCATTTATCACACTTGTATTATAAGGCTGTACAAGCAATTAATAAGGAGTTACAAATTGTATAGATGATGTTGCATCGATGAGGAATGGTTTATTTTTATGTTATGTTAGGAATCCTAAATTGCTAGGACTCAGGCACTAATTTTATGATGTTTGTGTTGCAAGATTGTACAAGTAATTAATAAGGATGTACAACTTATGTAGATGGTATTCCTTGATCAACAGGGGTTTATTTCTTGTTATGTCAATACACAAGCACAAGATTTAACATGATCTCACTACATATGCCCATGATCAATCTATTCTCATGTGAAAGTACTGTACAATGCTCAAAATATCACCAATCAATTTAACATATTAGAAGAAATTTTATTTTGTTTAATGAAATCAATTGAAATCTAACAATTAGTTGAACATATGTATTAGATAGTAATCTCAATAGTTGCGATAAAGAGGAACACAACTATAACACTTTTTATTTCTATTGCATTAACAAATTTACAAATTTTTTTTTCCAACATGGATGAACTTTTCCATCTA
This sequence comes from Gardenia jasminoides, assembly GCA_013103745.1. Classification (NCBI taxonomy): domain Eukaryota; kingdom Viridiplantae; phylum Streptophyta; class Magnoliopsida; order Gentianales; family Rubiaceae; genus Gardenia; species Gardenia jasminoides. Next base: position 19,081,002 of record CM023104.1, read on the forward strand.
ACTTTGACAAAAATAAAAATCATCTGGATATAGTTACTTATTTATTAACTTGCTAGCAGTCATTTTAGTGTGTATTTGAATTCAAGCATTAGCAAGAATTAGTCTCTATCGATTTGGAATTTTCAAGGTCATTATGATTTCCTTGAAATAAGCATTGTTCTTTGAAGTACATATCTATTGTGTGTACATCATCCAATACTTGAATTGCTTTCTGGAGCCTCTAATTAAACTGCATAAATGTCTATCACATTGCCATCAGTAGTAATAACTCAATCAGCCTGTCTTACTAGAGATAACTATGAACCAAAGTCACCAATGATGAACTTTGTCGAGTGCTTTGCCAGCCATAACTTCCTTAATTGCTATGGAATGTTGCTACTTATGTTGTTGCAGTCAAATACGTTTTAAATGCATTACTAAGTATAATATAGCAAATTCAAATATTACTAAGGCACACTTAACATCAAGTATATTCAGTCTAGCACACACATAATACAAACTATCCTCATACCAATTAAGTTTAACTTCATGGAATTTATATATTGGCTGTTGCTGCACCATGTTACAAATATTAAGTAACAACACTAGTAATTCATAGTGTTGTACTTCCCTCCCCATCCTTACATTTATTTTTTCTCTTCTTTTATCAAGTACCAGATACGAATTTTGTATGCTCCAATGTAACTATTTAGTTACATGACGTAACAGGTAACCAAAAAAATATACAAGTATGCATAATAATCTTGTAACCAATTTTCAATAGTAGGTGAGCCACATGGAACATTGTGTAAATTTAGCATAACACATAAAAATCACAATTGACAGATACTAATCAATTGTAAAGCAATTACTTCTGATTACAAATTTACACTACATCCCACTATTTCTCTCCACTGTTATTAGTTCATCTAAGAAAATATTTGGTACCCAACATAATATAAGGACATACTCACCTAGACATCTTCACTTATATCTAGTCTTTGATGAGCCACTTTTCTTATCATTTTTTCTTAATGCGTGTCTCAATTTACCTCAAACTAGTTACGGGTAAATACCTAATAATAGTATATACATTGTAAGGTTTCCCTACTTACCCACAAGAATGGAAACTTTCAAATTTTCTTGTTTTTTTACCCTCCTAAAACCTCATTTATTGTGGAATGTTTGCCATATAATTTGTATCATTGACTATACCATTCTTATTATTGTCGAAACTTACAGCCCTATTTATCCATACTAGCAACTCGTTCCAATAATTGGTCAGATTGTTGTCCTTTTCTTTTTCACGAACACTTTCTATACAAAATTTCCTTTCACTTTCCTCCTTCATGTAGTCCATCAACAAATCTAACTTCTACTACTCATATGATTTTCACAATTGAACTTTCTATTTCATCATTTTTTCATAGTGTTTTAATCAAATTGTACACTTAAAATAGCCACAAGTAAAATTGTTCCACACCGCTATTAAAATATGCAAATTATTTGAAAACTTGTAGTATTATTACTTGGGTGTGTCTCGACTCAGTGCCTATTCTAGATCCCGCTATCTTCCACTTTATAGTTTGGGGTTACATTTCCTAAACTTTTGTAGATTTCACACTTCCAAAACTATCTCTTTTTGCCACTATTTCTTGCTTCTCCTCACTTCAATTTCCATTGGATGACAATGTATTTTTACCATTTTTCTTCTTTACCCCTAGTTTGTCACTTTCTTGCTCTGCAATGTTATTTTCGGGTTGTGGATGAGTGCATATTAGTAATTATTTTAGAAGGAGAGTAAGGAACTTGTTTATTTTAATGATTGTGTCATGTTCATTTAGGAGGGATCTTGTCGGATGGAATTTTGATGCTTCGTGATGGATCTGTTAAGTTAAGCCATATTTTCATTTTTTTTGGCCTTACTAATTGAAACGAGGTCATTTTGGCTCCTCCTATTCCTAGCAACATGGATCTTGCTGAACCTCCTGTTAGAGCATGTGAGAGGACTGCTCCTGAATGGTCCTTTTGACGACCGTTTGTCACTACAAGAGAATGGATGATTAGCTACAATATGTTTAGTTACGGAGCAAAAATCGTAGCCTATAATCATGCATTGACTACGAAACTATAATTCGTAGACAAAAGTTTCAATCTTTTGGTACGACACATTTTAGTAGTTAAAGGTGAACAAAATCTTAGTGCAATACTTCGCTCCAAAATTGTAATTTCCCATCCATTCATTGAAAATAATTGACTACATTTCTAATGTGTTAGCTACGAAATTGGTGTCGTGGTGGATCATCAAATTCAAAGCCTACGATATTTTTTTGTGGAAAATAATACACAGTCTTTTGGCTATAATAAATCAATTTTTGTAGGCCATATCTAATGCAAAAGGCGATGAAAAAAATGTAGGCAATAAAATCAAATCTTTGGCTACAAAAACTTTTCATTGGTACTTTTTAAATTTTTTTGCTACAAAAAGTAATTGTAGGCAATGTTTTTAGAATTTTAGTAATGATCTGTTATTGTAGTAATATTATATTTTACCTTTTCCCACAAAGATGAATGAAAAATACTCTCAAAAAAGGAAAATGTACACAATTAATGCTCAAAAAAAAGAAAAGAAAAGTTCAAAAGTTCAACATCAAAAAAAGAAGCCCAATACTTATAATCAGATACATAAGATCAAGAAACTAAACGAAAAGTAACTAATCTAAAATCTCTATATCACTTTCATCCTCACTCATTTCATGTACATCTTCTTTCTAAACATATTCAATTAATGTATCATCTTCTTCATCATCATCTTCAAACACGGAGTCATCAAATTCAATCTCAGTGTCAATTCTTTCTAATACATTCAGAGCAACATCTTCTCTAGTCAAAGATGATAGTTCATATTCTGCCACTTGTATTGTTGCAATGGTACGTGTTATTTATTTATCTTGATAAACAACATTATTCTTATTCACAACATTCCCCACTTCTTCAGATTCAACCTACATTTCTAGAACATTAAACAAATGTCTATGTTGAAATTGCTCCACTACTCGCCAATTTCTACCCAATTTTGTATCGTTAATAAAGTATACTTGTTATGCTAGATGTTCAAATACAAATGGGTCATCCTCGTACCAAGTTTGACTAATATTGATACTTGTCAAATTGCCATCTATGTGTATGCCTAATTTTTTATTCCCTGTGTCAAATCATTCACACTAAATAGGATAACCTGTTTGTCTTTTACACATAACAACTCGATAATCTCCACAAGCACACCAAAAAAATTAATCAAATCATTTCCATGATAACCTTCAACAATTACCCCACTGTTTTGACTTTTGCGTCGACTATCACGCTCTTTTGTATGAAATCTCACTGCATTTGAAATATAGCTTGTGTATTTATTTACTGATGTACAAGGGCCACATGCTAATGCATACAAAGCATTAGTAGCTTTAGGAGAATTGTTGATATGCAAGTTTACCATCTAAAATTACCAAAAAAAAAAACAGTTACACAACTATAGATCAAATTCTGCACAATTGGAAATAATTAGTTGCTATTTTTTGTGACATTGGGTGTAAAGCGAGCCGAAGTTTTGGGCTTATCGAGTCGACTCGTTTTATCGAGCTGACGAGCTCAAAACCGACGCCTTCGAGCTCGAGCTTGAGCTTGAAAAAATAATAAATAATTATTTTATTTTTTTAAAAATAAATAAAATAATAAATAATTATTTTATTTTTAAAAAATAAATAAAATAATTATTTTATGAATAAATAATAAAAATATTAGGGATATATATGTAATTTTACTATTAGAATAAAAATAAAAATAATATATATATATATTCCTATCGAGTCGCTCATTTATCGAATCGAGAGATCGAGCTCGAACTTCGCTCAAACTCGAGCTCGAAAAATTCGAAGCTCTAGTAACTCAAATTCAAGGCATTCTTGCAGTACCTGATAACCAAAGGGTTCGACAGTCAGCCTAACTCTCAGGACTCACAGTTCCTCAATTCAATTGTGAGCAATTACTTCACATAACAAAATAATTTTAATATCCTCCAGTCAAATGTAACATTTAAACCCCAAAACTTCCTTAGCGAACCATAATTGTCCCAAACTATAATTACAGATACAAAAGTTTATCCATTCAAAATTCCATAAGTACAATTCAAAATACAAGGATTACATCAAAATACAAACTTAAGTCTCCAAACCAAACGATTTAGTGCAATCCTTGGAGGCTCTCGTTCTCAAACCCTGCTAAGGAAAAACAAAGTTGGAAGGAATGAGCTAAAAACCCAGTGAGCGATCCTAATATCATGCAATCTCATAGTAACAGTGGAGCAATATATATATCAGTTAAGCACTCAAGAAATCAGTATAATTTAGTTGAGAAGTATGCAATGTATAAAACACATAAACTGAGAAAACACTCAGTAAAAGGATACGGTGTCCACTGGGAGCAGTTGCAATCCATCTCATCAACCGGTCAATCAACCTCATACTTCTCCTTATAACACCAGTGGTAATACTCGAGTATACCGTAACAGTGGCCCAAGGTTCCTAACCTACCTGATCGAGTTCGCTTCTGGCTCGAATAGGCTAGTAACGATGGGCAAGGGTCCAGTTCAGCCAAAGGCTTACACTCATGCACAAACAGTCAAATAACAGTCAATTAATCACTTTAAACAGTAAAATGTCACATTTGTCTAGGCCGAGTGCGATAAAGTACACACTTGTCTAACAAATGGTATAACGGAGAAAAGTTTCACATTTGAACAGTTTTAGAAACATTTGACACTTAAACAAGTAGTGAACATTCAAGGAGCACATAACAAGATCATTTAAGTCACACACATGCAAAGATCACTCACCTTCAAGCAAAGCAAACCCTATGCGTCCGTTCTCGAATCCCCTTTGTATCCGTCTTCCAAGTCTAATAACACAACCGAGCCACAAAATTACCCAAAAACAACTCTTAAAAACACTTAAAACAGCAAAGAGAGCACATGCATGGGTGCTCGAGCGAAAACGGACGACGTTAGAATCAAAACGGAAAACACACACTAGAAGGTGTGAAAGGCAGATTTGACACCTTTTTCCATTTTGATCATAACTAATGGTACAAGTGTCGGATTGAAGTGCACGAGGTGCCATTTCGAAGCTAAGAGAACAAGCTATAACTTTTATGAAGGCCATTTTTACCCAGATTCATTCCATCTAGGTCAAAAAGTATGAAAACAGTTCCAGAATTTCAGTTTCAGAATCACTGACAGGCCAGATTCAAATGATCATATCTCAGCGCTCAAAGATCCAAATCAAGAAATTCCAAAGGAATTGGAAAGCTGGTATACAATTCTACAATTTTCATGAAGAAGTCGAAACCTAAATCCATTTTGAACTAGGTCGAAATTGACCAAAACAGTGGCTTTTTACTCTATCGCAGAGATATGAGTAGGACAGCTTCAGTTGGCCATAACTCGACACTCACAGCTCCAAATCAAGTGATTCCAAAGCCGTTAGAAAGCTAACATACAAGGCTACAATTCTTAAGAAGACATCAAAGGCAAAAACATTCATCTTCCCGGTCAAAATGACTTATTACAGTGGCAAAATAACATTTCGGATAGAAACAGGGCATCGGGGGCATTTTAGTCATTTCACATACTACAGTGTTCTGATTCCTCTGAAAGTTTACGGGTAGAATCCTCAATCAATTCGCTACAACTTTCATGTTTTGTGCTAAAGCTAATTCAGTCTCCATCATACTCAAATATCCAAAGTAAATTCGGACAGAAATTCCTACTGATTTCTTCTTGTCTGAAGCTTTACACAAGAAAATCCAACAATCTAAACCATAAATTCATCTAAGAAGCTGAACATGATCCTCAATCAAGTCAAAAAAACAACAAAATCCAACAACTTCATCAACTTAATCAAAATTCCAGCTTGTAAAGATAGAAAGAATACCTTTCTAGCTTATGTTCTTGGTGCAACTCCAAGTTCCCAAGTGCAATCTTCTCCTCCTAGCTCCAAATTAAGATTAGATGATTGAAGTTGGATGAATTCTCAAGTTTTCCTCTTTTCTTTCCTTTTTTTTTTTTTTGTTCTTGGCCTCTCTCCACCCGAGCTCTGTTGTCTTCAAATGGCTAATAGATTGAACTTAGTTGATATTTCTTTCTCTTAGTCAAAGTTTAGCTAATGGTCAAAATTATCATGCCAAGAAGACCTAGCAATTTAAGGTGTCCATCATCCTTGCCCCAAATGATTTCTTATCCTATCAATTTAGTCCATAGGCCCTACATTCAACTTAGTCCACTAATGCATAATCTCACCTACTTAGACTACTAATCACCCAAGGATCTTAATCACTTTTCTTAATCATGCCTTAACATACATAAAATCAAAGAAATAACAAACTTGTAGTTGGACATAAAACTTAGATTCAGTTTCAAAACTAGGGTTTTACGAAACCAAACTAGGGTTTGTTTTTTATATACAAATTAGGTTTTTATCCAAATTTAGGGTTTTTGAAGCAAACTAGGGTTTTCAAACTTACAAGACAAAATAGTTAAAACCAAACACTTTAAGAAGTAAAACAAACCATATAAACACCTTGGCAAACAATAATTACTATAATTAACATTATTTAATATTTTCCAAAAATTGGGAGAAATCGGGATCTCACAATTTTATTATTCTTACACGTCTTCTAAACCAAAAAAGGAAGAGTTCTTTGTGTCACTGTTCGAGTTGTATACAGCTTTCTCGATCAAGTTCGCATTTATGCTCCCTAAGAAAAAGAAAAAGGTGCTACAAAATTAACAAAAGTCAATGGTAAGGCAAAGTATAAAAACAATACTATAACTCAAGAAACTTACTTGAGATAAGACTTTAATTCCTCACAATTATTCAAGACATACCAATGAACTATGTCAAGTTCATTATGAGGAAGTTCAACATATTTTGACGCTCCAAATGGTCAAAGGTTGTGTGAAAAAAATTGATAGCCCACCATTTTCGGTAACATCTTGGTTTCGTTCTTCTCGATTAAATCGAGTCTCAATTCCCCCAAGATACATTGAAGCACTCAGTAACCACATAAACTTCTACAATGGATCCCTCGGGATGGGTTTTGTTTCACATAGAACTCTTAAGAGTACCTAAGAATCTGAATATGGTTATAGCAATATTTTTTATACATACTTATTTCAAATGAAATATGCAAGAAGAAAAGAAAATTGAATCGTAGTTACCTTTTAATTGGGAACATCCAACGATATTGAACTGGTCCACCTAACTTGGTTTCATTTGGCAAATGCATTGCCAAATGAATTATGATATCAAAAACTGTTGGTGGAAATATCATTTCTAATTTGCTGGGTATTATAGCAATATCATTTTCCATTTTCTCTAGATCTTCAGTCCTACACGTCAATTTTTCAAAAAAATCTCCCAACTCACCTAGTGGACTAGAAACATTGTTTCTCAAGCAACCTCGGATTCCAATTGGCAATAATCGTTGTAGTAAGACATGGCAATTGTGACTTTTCAAACCTGTTATCCTTCCCTCATCAACATTCACACAACAAGAGATGTTAGAAGCATATCCATCAGGAAATTTTACACATTTTAAGAACTCACAAAAGTCATTCCGCTTCTTCTTAGACATTGTGTAGCAAGCTGGTGGTACTACATAGGAGCCATCGGCATTTTTCTTTAAGTGTAAATCTTTTCGTATATTCATGTCCTCCAAATCCTTCCTTGCCTTGATTGTATTCGTTGTTTTAGCAGTGTTTAAAATTGTGCCCAAAATACACTCACAAATATTTTTTTCAATATGCATGACATCAAGATTGTACCTTAGCTTCAATATCTCCCAATATGGCAACTCAAACAAAATACTTTTCCTAGTTTAATTCAACTCTTCGATGCCTTATTTTCTCTTTTTGTTGTTAGGATGTTTACCACTTTTAAACTATTCTAGAAAACTTAGTTGTTGTAGTATGTCTTTCCCTATCAGATTCTTAGGTGGCAGTCAATGTTCATTAGTACCATCAAACAACTTACCTTTTCTTCGCTATGCATGATTAGGAGGCAAATATTGACGATGTCCCATATAACATATCTTACTCCTCAATTTGCGATAACATATGCGTCGGTTACAAACAAGACATGCCATAAATCCCTTAGTGCTCTATCCCGATAAGCTATCATAGGCTGGAAAATCATTTATGGTCCAAATGACAGCTAGGGGTGTGTAGGTCCCGAAATGCAACCCAAGAAATCAACTAAAATTGTTCAAGCAAACAATTACTCAAACAACCACAATAATGATAAATGTAAACAATCTTAAACCACAAAGAATAAAGTAACAAAAAGGTAAAAGGAATTCAAACCAATCAAACTCCCAAGTTTCTTCCAAACTTGGAGTTGAATTCACCAAATAGCTTCTTCAATTGATGGTGACACTAACCAAACTTGTACAAGTGAAGGATCACTCCTTTCTCACCCCAAACACCTTTTGGTTGAGCAAAGGAGTTTTACTACTCTCCAAGTAAACCCTCAACTAGCTACAATTGAAAGCTCACCAACCAACTAAGAACTATTTTACAAGTAAGGCAACCTTCACCAAGGTTTTACCACTCCAAGTGATAGGCTCACCTTCACCAAGGTTTTATGCCTCCTATAGAGTAACCTTCACTTGAGCAACCTCACAAACCCAACTTTCCCCACACCTATACAACAAACAAAGAAGATTTCTACCCAAATATTCACTTGTAAGCTTGTATTTCATGTAGGCAAAAGTCTCCAATCTTCTTGAACTTATGAGTATTTATAGAGTATGAGAAATGGGTTAAAGAAGCTCTTCAACGGTCAAAAATATAGCTGTTAGAAAAATGACCGTTTGGACGTCCAACCCAGTCCGCTGAACCCAACTTGTCGGACGTCCGAACCCCTGTTCTGCGTCCGAAACCACCGTCCGACAGTTCTTTGAAGTCGAGTTGTAAAGGACGTCAGAACCAAGGACTCCACCGTCCGAGAACCAGTAGCTCATGTCCATCCTCTCAACTTGTGGGATGTCCAAACTTGGTGACCGTCTGAAGTATCGCCTCAAGCTTGTAAATCGTGGACGTCAACCTCGTTCACCGTCCGATCCTTGCGTCCGACAAGTGAAAACCTTCTCAATTCTTCTTGAATTGATTCCTTTCCTTCTTCAATGAGTCAAGGACCTGCCTTAACATAATTCTCACATAAAAATATTAGTCCATTAGACCCCACTTCTCCTAGTACCTAAGGTATCCTGCTCTCGCTCGACTCACTCACTAGAATGACCAATAATACTTCAAAAGTGATTGTAAACAACCATTCCAAACCAAATCACAAATATTACACAATGAAATTCACTTACAACACTCATTCCCAAATTACGGTTCAAAGTACTTAGAGTACAACCACATTACCATCTCACGGCCCAAGTATAATAAAAGTCCATCCATCCATGGTTACAAAGGTACAAGAATTAACCCAGGTCACATACACTAAGAAGGATCACAATGCACGCTATCCAAGCGTCGAGACCACGTGGGGAAAAAAATAAAACATTTTGGGGTGAGCTAGAGCTCATGAATGTTCAAGAAAAGCAAGAAACTCATGGACTTTTGAGTTAACAATCACTTTGTAAAACAATTGAGTTTTCAAGCAATCATTTCATCAATACTCACTTTAATAACAACATACAAGAAATGAATTCAAGACATAATCAAATCCAGATTGGAAGGATTGCTCACTTGAGCTATTTCGTAGTCCACTTCACCTTATAACTCGATCAATCCCCTCAGTAACCTGGCCATCACCTTATCCCTCCAGTGGTAATACTCGAGTATACCGTACAGTGCCCTGAGTACCAACCTCCGCTTCTGGCTCGAATAGGCCGATAACGAAGGGGAAAAGGCCTTGTTCAGCCAATGTGGTAAAGTACACATGGCCTACAGTCATGCGCAAGTAATGATCAGTCAAGAACAAGGAGTTTTTGTTTTAAGATAAAGCTTTCCAACCTATCCGGCCACACTAATGGCGTACTCAAGTAGGCTTTTGACCCACCGATCGCTCAAGAAGTGGTCTTAGATAGGCTTTCTAGCAAAAGGGTCTTGAGACCCAGTTCAGTCGATACGATAAAGTACACATCGACCTACAAGTAGTGAACGATGCGATAAGGTACACATCGGACTACAGGGGTAAAATGCTCCTTGGTACACCATTATCAAACAATCAAGTTATCAACAAAACAATCAAGGAAACAAGTAATATGCAAACAATGGAAGTGTAGACAATTGAACAGTATATTAACAGTTAGGTCGAGTGTAGTAAAGTACACACTCGCCTAGAAACAAGTATGTAATTCACGTAACATACGGGAGATATTCACAAACTCATTTCTTTGCAAGTATAAGTTGAGTATATCGTATCACAAGTCATTTTCCCGTAGTAGCGAAACATTTGATTTAAAATGGATTTGAACATCCATAAACTCTTCATAAATGGTTTCACTTGTAAAGCATTTCATTTGAAAGCGATAGTAAATCTTTTCAGTAAATCATCCATTTGGAAACTATTGCCAGATTTCATTTGAGGGGGAGTTGAATCACTCCCAAATCCTTTATAAGCTATTTCACGGGTAAAAGCATTTTACTTAGAAATAGTGACAAATCATTTCTTGGTAAATACTAGCAAATCATTTTACAAATCATTCATTTACAAACCATGGCAAGATTTCCATTTAAAAAGGGAGTTTGAACACTCACCTCGAACCACTCAAACTAGTGAGTAAAGAAGAATGCTAAACTTCGTTAGTTGGGTCACCCTCGACAAAATCTTGGCCACCTGAGCCAAAGGTCAACTATCAGATACTTGCCAAAATCTTATATTCCAAGTCTTAACTCAACTCCACAGAAGCACCAAACCTTTACTACTACGAAGTCTGGTTCGGGCCACATTTAAAATTACCCCTGTTGAAATAGTAAGGTTTCAAACCTCAAAAATCATTATTTTCAAAATATCTTGACACTTACTCTTAGTCAAAACTATACATTAATTTAAAATACTTCAAACCAAGCTCTTATATTTGAAACCCATAGAATTTGACCAAAATATAGTAAAACCCTCAAATTCATTCAAATGACGCTTTTTATTCGAAATTCATGAAAAACTTCACTTCTCATCTTTTAAAATTCAAACATTCCTTCCACTCAAACATACACTCACAAATGGACAAAATACATATTTTCTCAGAGGAAAATTCTTCAAGAACAAACACAAATTTCGAAATCAAACATTAAATTTACCAAGCATGGGTTCGGCCATCACATCTATTTTCCTTCAAAATTCTCAACAACAAAACCCTACTTTTCTAACCATATCATCATATATTTCACAAATATCATTCAGATCCCAAACAGGTCCTCAAGTCAGCTACCTAAAATCCACCTCAAGTCCGCTACCTAGGTTGGGAATCCAAGAGCCCAACTCCAATGCTTCATACATAAGCATTCTTATCAAAATAAACCATGGCTCTGAGCTATTTAACACTAATAAAACTATATCTACAGGGTTCAAGCTTTATACCTTCAGATCTGACTAGATCTGACAAGATCCAAGATGATCTCGTGGGTTTCCTCTTTCCAAGAGTGCTCCCAAGCCTAGCAACTCCTCAAGTTTCGATCTTTACCCAAGATCTTTGAGATTTGACGATGATTTCTAACACCACACTCAAGAACAAGCTCGAGACAAACCACCCAAGCTTTCCTCCTCTCTTTCTTCTCCAAGAAAATCGACTCTTCCTCTCTCCCTCTCTCTCACTGCAAGAGTGGAGAGGATGATGGTGTTTGATGGGCTTGAAACTTCAAGAAGAGTTGATGGAAGAAAATGGAAGAAATTGGCAAAATCTCTCCCTTCTCTCCTCTAAGCTCTCGGACCAGCTCTCCCTCTCTCTCCTCTCTCCCACGGCTGCAAATCTTGAGAAGATGATGGCCTCCAATGGTGCTTGAAGCTTGATGGAAGAAAGGAAAGAAAATGAAGAAGATGAAGTTGGCAACTTTCTCTCTCTCCCTTGTTTCTCTCTGGCTGCTCCCTCTCTCTCACCCCAAATTGCAGCTGAAAAGTGAGTCTCAAGGTTGCAAAGTCAAGGTTAAAAGGTGACAAAAGTGCATTTTCCCTTATTTTGGGAAAAGTGCTTTTACACTTTATGTCACACATGCGGGCCTAACTTACACTGTTTTAATCCATTCCAACACTGTCTAACCTTTCTAATATTTCCATAATATCACTACATATGCTCGATTTCAAGTCCAAGTCACTATTCACATGTCGGAACAATTTTTAACGCTAAAATAGCCAAACCACCCACACCGGTAATAAATTCGTATAAAATTCTCTAAATTAGAAAATAATCACTTTAAACATATATTTACTCATATTTCAATAAATAAACATAATATAAATAATATTAGACATTTTTAAAATAAAATCTGAATTTTGGGGCCCTCACACCAATCATCCTTAAAGGAATTTTGTCCTCAAAATTCTTACCTTCTACTACCTCAGTTGACCGTGGATTCTGTTGACCAAAAATGGTATATACTCTAGCTGGCGCTCGTGGTCGTTCCTCTCCTTCAATTGCTTGTTGAGAAGTATCCACATTTCCTTGGCGAGTATTACTATCTCGCAGTTGCTTCCTCGGGCAAAGGTTAACTTGATGGTCGGCACTCCCACATCGTAAACACCTTCGTTCTTTCACCCAACAATTGTCCTCACTATGATTGCTTTTTCCACAATATCCACAAGTTGGTTGAAAAACCGTGGCTCGACTCCCTTGTGATATTTCCCTTGGTTGGACTTTTCTTGTTTGAGTCCTTTGTGAGGTAGTTCCTTCTAATGGCTCCATCTTATGAGAAGGAGGAAAAGGTGGCAGTCTTACTCCCTCAACCCCTTTGCCAACTTTGAATGGGGATACACTCTCTCTAAAAGATTCAAAGTGACTACCACTAGGTGTATCTCTCTTCCGTGAGTAAGAGGCTCTCAATTGGGATTTTGTAATCTCGACCCTTTGGGCTTTCTCAAGGCATCAGTGAAGGTCTCAATTTGAGTGCTGCTGAGCATCTTGAATTTCTAGATTGAGTCCTTGAATAAACCTCCTTATTCGCTTTCGCTCTGTAACCACTAGTTCCGGGGCAAACCTAGACAATTTGGTGAATTGGGTTTCATATTCAGCCACACTTAAGGTTCCTTGTCAAGCTTTATAAAATCCTCTTCTCTCTTTTCTTGGACTAGTGGAGGAAGGAACTTTTCATTAAATTCTCGCACAAAGTTCATCCAAGTCCTAGGAGTTTGTTCCCTTTCCCACTTGTTTCTTATAACATTCCACATGCTCGCCTGCAGCCCCTCAAATTGGAACACTGGCCAAGGTCACTTGTCTCTCCTCCGAATAGTCCAATGCATCAAATATATTTCTTATATTCTCTAACCATTCTCAGCTTTATCAGGGTCGATCCCCAGAAAACTTAGGCGGAGAAAACTTTTGAAATCTTTCTAAAGCCTTATCTTCTCCTATCTCTTGGTTTCCAAGTTGATTTACTTGTCCAGTTCCATGTCCTTGTTGAGGCACTAAACGTTCTAAGATATCCGTCATACGATTTAAAACCGTGCCATTTGATCATTTGCCTCTGACCCAGAGTTTTGTTAGATCCACTCTCTTCCTCTTGATTTTGGGGTTGTTCACGGACGCCCCCCGTGGTCTTCTAGCTTCCATTTTCAACTAAACGATAGGGACATGCATTAATGTAATATACACTTGGAGCATACACATACAAGTATCAATCCATAAAACAAGAGAGCAGGTTCCATTTTGCGCGTAACATTTTCACAACACGCTTTAAACTGGCCATGTTCCAATCCAAGACAAACTAGAACTCGTTCGTTAAAACACAAATCACAGTCAAGTTGAGTACATTTCCACACAATAGCAACAAAAGCAAGTAAATCATTATCAAAATACATTGGTCCCCACGGTAGGACTCTCGACGTTCTAATCCTGTCATCCTCATACAAGAGGTGAAAAGCAATACATCACTCGATTAATTAGAATCAAAAGATTCCTGTTCTCTAACACGTACACCTTCATTTCCAACGCTAGGATCTTCAGGGCCACGATCTTCTCCACCTCTCTCCCTTAGTTGTTGAGTCATTCGAGCCAAACGATTATTGGCTTCTTGTAATTGTACACGCAAAATACTCGGCCGTTTGCTCCTCGAGCACCCTAGTCTCCAACTCGAATCCGGTCATTTGCTCTTGCATTTGCAATAACTAGCCTTTCATCTACTATAGCTAAAACCACGGTCGGGATAATGAATATGTCATCCAACAATTACATTGACTATCCATCCTACGTGGACGAACTGCAAATGGCTCACCGATTACTGCGAAACATAATAGGGGAAGTCCCCTTCGAGTAGTCCTGCTCCACTTCCCTCCATTCCTACAATCACAACTAGGATTAGTCTTCGAGGTAAACTACTACCATAAATCACGTCTTAATAGTCAAACTAGTCCCACAGGCATCCCAAACTTAAAGCCTAGGATACACTACATGAGATCTGAAGCCTAAGCTCGATACCACCACGTGGCGACCCCACTTCTCCTACCACAGGTATCCAGAGTGCCTGCCTCTTGGACTCACTCACTAGAATGACCAATAATACTTCAAAGTGATTGTAAACAACCATTCCAAACCAAATCACAAATATTACACAATGAAATTCAGCTTACAACACTCATTCCCAAATTACGGTTCAAAGTACTTAGAGTACAACCACATTACCATCTCACGAGCCCAAGTATAATAAAGTCCATCCATCCATGGTTACAAAAGGTACAAGAATTAACCCAGCCACATACACTAAGAAGGATCACAATGCACGCATCCAACGCTCGAGACCGTGGGGAAAAAAATAAAACATTTTTTGGGGTGAGCTAGGAGCTCTGAATGTTCGTAAAAGCAAGAAACTCATGGACTTTGAGTTAACAATCACTTTGTAAAACAATTGAGTTTTCAAGCAATCATTTCATCAATACTCACTTTAATAACAACATACAAAGTGTAATTGACATAATCAAATCCAAGTATTGGAAGGATACGATTGCTCACTTGGAGCTATTTTTAGTCCACTTCACCTTATAACTCCGATCAATCCCCGCACAAGCCATCACCTTATCCCTCCATAAAGTGGTAATACTCGAGTATACCGATAAAGGCCCTGCCTAAGTACCAACCTACCCGACCGAGTCCGCTTCTGGCTCGAATAGGCCGATAACGAAGGGGAAAAGGCCTTGTTCAGCCAATGTGGTAAAGTACACATGGCCTACCATGCAAGTAATGATCCAAGAACAAGGAGTTTTGTTTTAAGATAAAGCTTTCCAACCTATCCGGCCACACTAATGGCATACTCAAGTAGGCTTTTGACCCACCGATCGCTCAAGAAGTGGTCTTAGATAGGCTTTCTAGCAAAGGGTCTTGAGACCCGATACGATAAAGTACACATCGACCTACAAGTAGTGACGATCGCGATAAGGTACACATCGGACTACTGTGGGTAAAATGCTCCTTGGTACACCATTATCAAACAATCAAGTTATCAACAAAACAATCAAGGAAACAAGTAATATGCAAACAATGGAAGTGTAGACAATTGAACAAGATATTAACTTAGGTCGGAGTGTGGTAAAGTACACACTCGCCTAGAAACAAGTATGTAATTCACGTAACATATGGAGATATTCACAAACTCATTTCTTTGCAAGTATAAGTTGAGTATATCATTATCACAAGTCATTTTCCCGTAGTAGCGAAACATTTGATTTAAAATGGATTTGAACATCCATAAACTCTTCATAAATGGTTTCACTTGTAAAGCATTTCATTTGAAAGCGATAGTAAATCTTTTCAGTAAATCATCCATTTGGAAACTATTGCCAGATTTCATTTGAGGGGGAGTTGAATCACTCCCAAATCCTTTATAAGCTATTTCACGGGTAAAAGCATTTTACTTAGAAATAGTGACAAATCATTTCTTGGTAAATACTAGCAAATCATTTTACAAATCATTCATTTACAAACCATGGCAAGATTTCTATTTAAAAAGGGAGTTTGAACACTCACCTCGAACCACTCAAACTAGTGAGTAAAGAAGAATGCTAAACTTCGTTAGTTGGGTCACCCTCGACAAAATCTTGGCCACCTGAGCCAAAGTTCAACTATCAGATACTTGCCAAAATCTTATATTCCAAGTCTTAACTCAACTCCACAGAAGCACCAAACCTTTACTACTACGAAGTCTGGTTCGGGCCACATTTAAAATTACCCCTGTTGAAATAGTAAGGTTTCAAACCTCAAAAATCATTATTTTCAAAATATCTTGACACTTACTCTAGTCAAACTATACATTAATTTAAAATACTTCAAACCAAGCTCTTATATTTGAAACCCATAGAATTTGACCAAAATATAGTAAAACCTCAAATTCATTCAAATGACGCTTTTATTCAAATTCATGAAAAACTTCACTTCTCATCTTTTAAAATTCAAACATTCCTTCCACTCAAACATACACTCACAAATGGACAAAATACATATTTTCTCAGAGGAAAATTCTTCAAGAACAAACACAAATTTCGAAATCAAACATTAAATTTACCAAGCATGGGTTCGGCCATCACATCTATTTTCCTTCAAAATTCTCAACAACAAAACCCTACTTTTCTAACCATATCATCATATATTTCACAAATATCATTCAGATCCCAAACAGGTCCTCAAGTCAGCTACCTAAAATCCACCTCAAGTCCGCTACCTAGGTTGGGAATCCAAGAGTTCAACTCCAATGCTTCATACATAAGCATTCTTATCAAAATAAACCATGGATCGAGCTATTTAACACTAATAAAACTATATCTGTGGTTCAAGCTTTATACCTTCAGATCGACTAGATCCGACAAGATCCAAGATGATCTCGTGGGTTTCCTCTTTCCAAGAGTGCTCCCAAGCCTAGCAACTCCTCAAGCTTCGATCTTTACCCAAGATCTTTGAGATTTGACGATGATTTCTAACACCACACTCAAGAACAAACTCGAGACAAACCACCCAAGCTTTCCTCCTCTCTTTCTTCTCCAAGAAAATCGGCCAGCTCTTCCCTCTCTCCTCTCTCTCTCGGCTGCAAGAAGTGGAGAGGATGATGGTGTTTGATGGGCTTGAAACTTCAAGAAGAGTTGATGGAAGAAAATGGAAGAAATTGGCAAAATCTCTCCCTTCTCTCTCTCTAAGCTCTGGGACCAGCTCTCCCTCTCTCTCCTCTCTCCCACGGCTGCAAATCT
Organism: Gardenia jasminoides; assembly: GCA_013103745.1. Taxonomy (NCBI): domain Eukaryota; kingdom Viridiplantae; phylum Streptophyta; class Magnoliopsida; order Gentianales; family Rubiaceae; genus Gardenia; species Gardenia jasminoides. The sequence goes on from CM023104.1 coordinate 19,098,422, forward strand.
TGAGAAGATGATGGCCTCCAATGGTGCTTGAAGCTTGATGGAAGAAAGGAAAGAAAATGAAGAAGATGAAGTTGGCAACTTTCTCTCTCTCTCCCTTGTTTCTCTCGGCTGCTCCCTCTCTCTCTACTCCCAAATTGCAGCTGAAAAGTGAGCTCCAAGGTTGCAAGAAGTCAAGGTTAAAAGGTGACAAAAAGTGCATTTTTCCTTATTTTGGGGAAAAGTGCTTTTTGGGCACTTTATGTCGCGTCACACGTGACAGTCTAACTTACACTGTTTTAATCCATTCCAACACTGTCTAACCTTTCTAATATTTCCATAATATCACTACATATGCTCGATTTCAAGTCCAAGTCACTATTCACATGTCGGAACAATTTTTAACGCTAAAATAGCCAAACCACCCACACCGGTAATAAATTCGTATAAAATTCTCTAAATTAGAAAATAATCACTTTAAACATATATTTACTCATATTTCAATAAATAAACATAATATAAATAATATTAGACATTTTTAAAATAAAATCTGAATTTTGGGGCCCTCACACCAATCATCATTTTGTTTTGTTATCATCAAAACCTAGGAACAAGGCCAACAGGATGGCAATCGGGTTGTGTTCGGGTTGGTGGGTCGGGTTGAGAGAATGGTATAACATAAAACCTACTGACTCGAACCCAACCCGCCAACCCAAAACTACCCAACCCGAACACGACCTGATACGGGTTGGCCGGTCGACCCTAAATGACCCGAAAATGACCAGAAGTGACCCAAATTTTTTGACCTTTAACAGGTCAATTGGGTCAAACGGGTCAACCCGTTAATGACCCGACCCGACCCGACTTGTTTATTTTTCGGGTCAGTTGGGTTCGACCCGATTCTGACTCGAACCCGCGAAGTCTTGACCCAAACCCATTATTTTCGTGTTAAATTCGTGTCGGGTTTTCAGGTCGTATCGGAAATTGCCACCCCTAATGACAGCAGCATGTAATCCGAAATTTCCCCCACAAAAAGCATCATAGGTCTCTATACCAACTTCCTCGAGTTCTTTCAATTCATCAACTAGAGGTTGCAAATAAACATCAATGACTCCGTTTGGATTAGCTGTTTTTGGAGTTACTTTTCAAAACACTATTGTAGCATTTGGAATGTGAAAAACAATTACTGTAATTGTTTTTGAGGAGTGTTTCTGAGAGTGTTTTTGGAAAAATTTTTAGGCATATTTTTAAAATTAAAAATTTATTTGAGATATTTCTTGGGGCATTTTCAAAATTAAAAATTTATTTGGTGTAATTTTTTGGGATATTTTTAAAATTAAAAATTTATTTGGGGTATTTTTTGGGTATTTTTAAAATTAAAATTTATTTGGTGGGTGGTGGTGGGGGTGGGTTAATTAAAAAAATACCCCAAATAAATTATTTCAAAAATATCTCAAATAAATTTTTAATTTTAAAAATGCACCAAAAATACCCCAAATAAATTTTTAATTTTAAAAATGCCTGAAAAATACCTCAAATAAACCCAAAATAATTTTCTAATTTTTAAAAATGCCCCAAAAAATTACCCTAAATAAATTTTTAATTTTAAAAATATCCCAAAAATTATACCAAATAAATTTTTAATTTTAAAAATGCCCCAAAGATATCTCAAATAAATTCTTAATTTGGATGGGAGGGGGAGGGAGGGAGGGAGGGGAGAAAAGAGAGATGGGGAGGGAGAGAGAGAGGAAAGGTGGAGAGGGGAGGGAGAGAGGGGGGGAGGTGGTGGTGCGGGTGGGTGCGGTTGGGGTGGAAAAAGAATAGATAATTTTTTTATTTTTGTATGTATAAGTTGTTTTTGGAATATTTGTTTAGATTAGTGTTTTTGGGATTATTTTTTGTTGGTGTATTACTGTAGTATTTAGGATATGAAATACAGTTTTTCAAAAACAGGTCCAAAAACAACAAATCCAAACGGACCCAATGTCTTTTCTAGGTGACTTAGGCCCAGGAATAAGCAAAGACATCATGAAGAATGGTTCTTTCATGCATTTCCAAGGTGGTAGGTTACACAGAATTAGAATAACAGGCCACATACTATGAGAATTGTTCATATTTCCAAATGGATTGAAACCATCAGTTGCTAGACCCAACCTAACATTTCGACGGTCTTTTGCCACTGATGATTCTTGTCAAAGTCTTTCCATGCTATAGAATCAACCAGATGATTTAGCAAACTGTCATCATCTACGCGCTTATCCTTGTACCATCTCATACTTGATGCTCTTTTACTTGACATAAACAACCTTTGAAGTCTAGGTTTTAAAGGAAAGTAAAGCAATATTTTATGAGGTATTTTTTCCCTTGTCATCATTGACTTTCCACCTAGAAGTTCACCACAATTTGGACAATTTTGATTTTTCTCATGCTTCTTCTAGGATAGGACACAATCATACTTACATGCATGAATAGGTATGTATCCCAAACCCAAATCTTTCAGAATGTTTTTAGCATCATAGTATGATTTTAGCAGTGTCTCTCCATTTGGTATCACCTGCCCGAGGAATTCCAGCAACATATCTACTAATTTGTTGCTCCATTTATTGTACACTTTCAAATAAAGCACCTTAACTATGAAAGATAATTTAGAAATGCAGTGCAACTAGGAAAAAGTTCTTGTTCAGCCTCTTTTATCAAATCTTTAAAATCTTGTGGTGGGTTCTTGATCAAATTAGCAGTAGAATCAGTTGATCCTTCTAATCTAGGTAAATTGTCCCTTAACTTCTCCAAATCTCTCACCATGTCAAGCATTCCATCATCAACTACCGTTTCATTCTGTGTTGTTCGATTATCAAGGTCAACATCACTTGGAGTACTAATATCACTACTTCTAGGAATCTTAAAGTCAGCTTTCTCACATCTTGTATAGTCTTTGTCTATTCCTGGATGTAATAAATGACTTTTAACCTCATCCTGACTTTTAATGTAGTTATTCAAACAATTCTCATATGGACAATGAATGTCATATTCTTTGCCCATATGTTGTTGAACAAAGTGCATGAACAAGTTAACACCGTTGACATGCTTGTCTGAGAATTTTTTAGCCGTCATCCAACTTTTGTCCATTTTGGGAACACCTATAAGAATGTCTAGGTAAATTTGGTAAGATATGATAATAGTTAAACGGCACTAGTTAAAAGTTTAAAAGTAGCGTAACTAATAAACAATTATATAGAATATTAGTTTAAACATACCATTGATACAGAATATTAGTTTTAAACATACCACTGGAGGTGAATTTAACTCATGAATCAACTCTCAAATGGAAGCTTTTATGCTTTTATTAATTGGTTATGTGACTAGAAATATTGAGTTAAGAGAGTAATATTTTCTTGGGAGAATTGAATAATATGCATGAGTATATAGGGGACCATAAACTTGTATAGTCATAGTGATAGAGGGCATATTACTTTCATACCATGGAGACTTTCATACTTGTATAGTCAAGTCTGTTTTGGCTTTAGGGGTATTTAGGAGTAATTTTTGTTCTTAATCATACCAGAGTTTCTATATGAGAACTTTATACTTTGGCATACTGTAGTTTTAGTTTCACTGCACAATCTAAAAATTTTTAGCACAGTTTATTGGGTACTACACACTCATGGTGGATTTTAGGCCCTCTAAGATGATAATTTCGTAGTGCTTCCTATATAGGCTTTAGAATATATGAAATGATATTTCCAATAGCACCAATTTCATTATTAATGAAACTTATGTATGATAAGAATTCTTAAAATTAAACCATAAGTGCAGGCTGATGCTATCAAGACTACATACTTGATTAAATTATACTACTTCCTGTCTTAGGAGTCTTAGAAATAATTGCCATTGGTTGCGCCTAAAACTAGATTCAGTGACCTTGTCATGTATATAAATTTCTTGACCTATTTCCCTACCTATCTATTGAAATTAATGTTTGAACTAGATTGAAATACCAGACTTGGAGCACAGCAATTCCAAAGATATTGTAAAAACTAAAATACTAGACCTGGAGCAGAGCAATTCTTGAGATATTGCAAACTTATTGTCAGATATGATTGGATTCTGATTTGAATTGGACAATGATCATTTCATGAGATGTTATACTTTTATTGTAACTTCTGCTAATACAATTATAATAGTCATACAAACTCACCACCAGAATAATTTAGAATAACCACATTTGATAGCAAAAATTCTCATATCTCAAGCAAGCAATAAGCAAATAAAACTAGGGCCATTAACATATACTTATTGGTTCAAAATTAAGTCCATCATCTGACCAAAAACTAACAATTGAAACCAAGCAATATCGAATATTATTACATCTAGCAATTTACAAGTAGATAAAAAAGATACAAGAATATAATGGCTGGACGCCATCAAAATATAGTTTGGTTAAAGTATTATTTTATTAGACATAGGGCAAGTAAACCAATAAGAAAAAGACTAGTTCTTTAGCATCACTTACCTCTACTGCAACCCATCTAAAAACATTCAAGAAGAAGAATGCTATTTAAAAGATAATGGTTATAGGGCAGGGCAAATCTCAATAGCAGAAAGATATTGTACTGGTTAATAGGGAAGTACAGCAGAAGGATAATAGGCATATGTGAGAGAGGGCGTGTTGCTGCTGCCACTTGGTTGCTTCTACCAGAAAAGTCTTTCCTTAGTGACAAAATTAGCTCCAGAGAGGTTTGCAGGGAATGACTACCGGCGTGTAAGAAAAGTTATTCCTTAGTTTGCTGTAAAACTCTTAACCAGAGAAAGTGTAGAGGCGGAATTAGTTGTGGTGTACTGTATACAGATGCTACAACTTTTGGAGCTCTACGGTCCAACCCACTCAATTTGATCAAGTTGTACTCACAATTGATAAAAGAACAAGCAAGTTTCATCCAATAACCAATAGCCAGCAGCCCTAGTTAATACCGTCACAATGTTTCATTAAAAACAAAAAAAGATATGAATGTTATAGCCATTCTGACTTTGGAAGTTAAATAACTAGTCTTGATTCTTCTAAATTAATCATTGTTTCATCTCTTTGTCCTTGTATTTTCACTATTTTCTAAATTAATCATTATGACTTAAGTCTGCAATGATCTTTGAATTGGTCTAAATGGATACCTAGTTAAACCTATTTAATTGGTGAATAATGGTTGACTTACCTTGTCCATTTATATATATTTAAAAATAATTATACATTTTAACCCAATTCTTAATGGGTGTTAAATAGATAAATTTGAATTTCTTACTAATTTAATAACAATAAAATACTATTATTTCTTGTCAAACAACGTATAAAATACATAATTATGTATACCCATACCAAATTCTTAAATGGATATAAATGGATTGATGCATCTTGACCCGTAATTTAAAGTCTCCAATTTCAACAAATTTCAAGCAATTAAAAGATATTAGTGTGCACTGAATTAAATTATTAAACTAAATTTCATCTTGTTTGTTTAATTAGTTAATTTTTATCACAAGCATAAACATCTCTATGTTTAGTTTTTCTCATCAATTGGTTTTTCTCATCTCCATTTTTTATTACAAGATTGCTTAGTGATCGTTGTCCTCAAGCTATTTCTAACATGACACGGTAATATAGTTCACACGATTTCATATTAACCAGTATTATCACAATCCAAATTTAAGCGAATCATTGTTGGATCAACTTATTAACAACATGAACATAAATAGATTGGGTTGGGTCAACCCTAGGTTGGCATACTAACCATAAGTTTCCATTTTATAATAATAAAACACTATATAAACCATCTTGATAATTAATACTATTTATAACTATCAAATTTGGCTTCAAGATTATATTAATATTTTCAAACACTCATAATTTTTAAATCTGATATTAAAACTTCAAAGTTATATTTTGCATAGAAAACTTCATTATGTGTAAAACGATAAGGTTAAATCAGATTATTGACAAAGTATTGAAAACTTGATTTTAGCTGCAAGGTTAATAATTCTTGAAAATTTTCTACCTCATGTTTAAGTCAATCCTTGAAATTATTCAAACTTTTTTCCTTTTTCTTTTTCTTCCCTCTAAGACTATTTTTGTTTACACACAAAAGAAATAGCATTCACTACAATATTGAACCACATTAACAAAAGAAAAATTATACTTTTACAGGAAGACTAATAAAATCATTTAAGTTGAATAGGCCTTTTATAGAATTATCAAAGAATTTGGAAGCATAAAATAATTACCAATGTGTACATGATGTATATATTTTGCTTATGCAATTACTAATGCGCATATGGCTAAGACATATAACAACTAAAAATGTACCTAAGGAAATTTACCAAGACTTAAGGAAAGTTTATTTCTCAAAAGGTTAATTTTGCCTTCTTTCATGTTTAGTTCCCTTGCATGCATTATATTCATAGGTTTGAACAAGCAAAACGATAAGGAAAGCCAATAAAATAGATATCTTCCATATAGATATCCGGCAAAAGTAGAAGAGCGGCTATAGAACCCTCCCAAAATTTTGCACCCAAATTTCAATCTTAAGAAGAAACCCATATCTTCCATATAGATATATGACAAAAGTAAAAGAGCAGCTATAGAACCCTCCCAAAATTTCATGCCCAAATTCTAAATCATGAGAAGAAACCTATATAAAGAGAAAGAAAGTAACGCCATGCAAAGTGAAGGCTCTCTAGGTATATTTGTTTTTCTCCTCTTCGTCTCTCTGAAGATAAGTTCTTCACACATCACAAAGTATACTCGAGAGTTGAAGATAAGTTCCTCGAATCCAGTGAAATGTATGTTCTATGATAACCAATAATTGGTTTTTGATCCAAATACAGTGGGTTTGTTTCATAGTGGTTTTATAAGTTTTTCTTGTTAGGTTTTTTAATGATATGTCCTAGATCCTTACCTGGTTAAAAGAACATCAATCCCCAGTAATAAGAATAAAGGTACGTTCAATCATATCTAAGTATTGATGTGATGACTTCTCTTGTTTTTCACTCTGCCATGTTCCTAATTAATATTTTTATGCTATGGTCTAGAAGATCCTCTTCCCGTGAGTATTTTGTTTTCTAGGAGCCATAAATGTACATCCTTATGTTTAAAGTGGCAACTGTAAGGTGGTTGCTTTTGTATTTTTGACTAGTTTAATGGATAGTCTAATAAGTGTGATCGGGGATGAATTTGGAATTGAAAATTGCAATACTTACAATAGAAACTAAAAAAGTACACAGATGATGGTGGACTGTAGTTCATGATTGGAAGAATTATTTTAATAATTGATCATTATTATAATATTTCTGTCAGTAATTAAGTTTGACTGATAATACAAAAGCAACTAGTAGTGAAATACTGATTTTGTTGATGTTAATTATTTGGTATAGGTTCTAATAGCCTATTTATGCATGCTTAGTTGTCCTTGAATGGTTGTTTTTGGATATTCTCATGTGTGTGTGTGTGTGTGTGTTTTTTTTTTCCTTAAATGAGAGGTCTTAAACGTGAAACCTCTCACTAATACTTTCTCTCCTGTACTACCCAACCCATCCATCTCCTATTCTGATATGATTATTGTCATGATAGTAATAAGTAGGATTTATTTATATGTGCCGACACACCTTTAGTTTTGCATGCATGTTAATTTTGTTCAATTGCCATTTCCAATTTCATGTATTGAGTCTGAATCTGGAGGCCTATGTTAAATTATCATATTTTCTTCTTTTAATGGTTTAAGTTTGCATTAAGTTGTAGTATGTCTTTTTCTACCAAAGTACATAGTACCATGGGGTTGCTTTATTGAAAAACTGAATGACATCTTGTGAAGGGGAAACCATCTTTGCATCAATTAATTTGATCCTTCTGATGATGTCAGTAGATAGAAACCTGAAGGCCGAGGCCTTCTTTTTAAAATTTCTGAAACTAAACGATTAATACTATTGTCACATTACAATTAATAATATTAATTTTGTTATAAAAAATTCCAAATTTATTACTTGCATATGATTTTGGATGATTGCAGGTGAATTTAAGAATGCCTCTGGTTACACGTCACGGTAGGCCAATTGATTCAACTCCAAATGGGAATAGTTTATTTTCATCCCAACAAGTAGGCAACACCACATTATCTCATATATCTCCCAAGAGTGGAAGTAATAATATTTTTATGATGACTCATATTTAAATGAGAATTTTAATGATTTTTATGTTTATTTAACATATTATATCATCTTTTGATTTTTTTTGGTATGTAGATTCCACAACAACGAAGAGGGGTCACGGTATAACATGTGGATTAGGACTTAACAAGTTAAATAAGGCTACTAAAGGCAAGTTAGCTATGCACATTTCACTGGATAAAGGAAGACCAGTTGATTGAGTCCACTCTGCTAAGCAATCTAGTGGGCTTGGGATTATAACACGTGAGCACATCTCGGCTCCTATTCAGTGGAAAAATTTGAAAGATGAGGACAAGTTGCCTGCATTTGATCATCTTGATATATGAATACTATTTAAGTACTTGCTTTGAATTTAATCTCATTCTTAACATTGATAAAAAATATTATATTTAATTATATTGAATTTTGACAAATGAAGCTAGACATTAATTTTGATGATTAGACTAAAACAAAGATGGAGCTTTTACTCCAAGGAAGAAGCATAAACATTTTCAGAAGTATGCCTCAGTTGAAGAAGCACGTTAGAACAAGCCTAATAATATCACTCAAGAGCAGTGAAATGATCTTTGCACATACTGGTCAAATCCTGAAGTCATAGTAAGAGATCTCTTTAAATACCTTTTTTTATATCCTAATTTAATAGTTGTAAATTTGACCAATTCACTTAATTGGCGAGTTAAAATTCCTATAGTACAATGCATTGATATTCTATCATATTATTTTGTTTCATAGGCAAGGTGTGCAAAAAACAAGGAAAATCAGAAAAAGTTAGAAATATTGCACAATCAAGGGTCTGCATCATTTGTTGTTGTTCGCGAAGAACTGGTAAATACTAAATGATAAATATATTTTAATATTACTATTGATATATTCTCTAACTATAGTTTCTTTATTTCAGAGTAAGAAAGATTCCAATGATGGTGAAGAAGTTGATAGGATCGTGCTTTTCAAATATACTCATTATAACGAGACAAAGGATGCTCAACCCCACTGTCAGAGGCAAAATATGTAAGTTTGTTAAAATTTCATATAAAATAATTCCTTAGTTTTAACAAATTCATGTATGAAGTTCCTTTTAGTTAAAAATTTAACTTTCTCCAACATCTTTTGCAGAATGAAATGATAGAATTTTGGGAATAATCAATCGGTAATCCTTTGTCTCTAGATCAAATTGTTGATCAGGTTCTTGGTAAGAAATCATGTTATATCAAGGGGTTTGGTTACGGTCCAAAACCGATATTCGCATCATCCGTATCAATGCATGAAGAGAATAAGAAACTTGAAGAAACACTTAAAGAACGTCAAGTGGAATGTGGGCTACTAAAAGAGCATTTGAATTGGCAGGAAAAAAATGCATCAAATGTCATCTATGATGGAAATGCATGGTAAATTGTTGGAGAAATTTTTGAGTGAATATGCTTCAATTCTTGGGAATGGTTAGTTTTTATATTCTGAATTCTTTTATGAAAAAGAAAGAAGTTTGAAGTATTTTTTGTTTTAATTTTTAATTTGTATTGCCTTTGTCATTTTTTGAATATTTCACCTAATATATTTTCACAGTGTAATAGTAATTTAAGAAAAAGATGGAGTTTAGATGCGGAGACGAGCTAGCAATTGAGATCAAGTTTTGGTTTTAACTTGGACCGAGACTTTAATAATTCAAAACTTTGTTTTAAAATTTTAGTTTATTTTACAAATCTTGGAACTCTTGTGTAGAGAAAGACTTATTAGTGCTGTTCTATGATTTCAATTTATTTTGAATAATATTATTGCAACTTTGATGTTTAGTAGATTGTAGTATTTGCTAAATAGCAAATTTTTTTTTTGTACTTTCAATTTAATTTGTGTTATACCACATCTTATTATGTTGTGTATAAGTGTCAAATAAAAAACCAGTTACAAAAAAAATCATGAAATACATCATAAACCAAATGTTCAAAAATCGTGTACATTTCTTTTATTGTAGTGGAATGGTTTAAGCATCTACCAAAAAAAAAGGTGCTCAAATATTGGCTACACAAGAAATCATAAGAAAATATTGTGCAATTGATTATGATTTTTTTAGTAGGGAAATGTTATGAAAATCGACTCATGCGAAAACATTGCAGCCAAATATTTTAATTAGCCGCAATTTTTTCTTTGTAGCATAATGATTTGAGGAATGGGTACGAAAAAACTGTAGCCAAATTTTATACAATCGACAACATTTCTTGTTTGTAGCAGAATGGCTTGAAATTTCCCTACGTAGCTAATTGTAGTAGATAGTTCTATAATTGGCTACAAATTTTTTTTTTTGTAATGGAACCCTTTAATATTCGACTACACAAAAAACTGTAGCAAAATTGTGACAGCCCCACCTCCCCATAGGGCGTACCAAAGGGTTCGGCGGACCGCCTGCCCAACTCTCGCAAGGACTCACTACAAATTTCCAAATATCGATCCAAACATTCTTTCGGAAAGTCATCATTAAAAGTTATTAAAACTACTAATAAACTCTCACAAAATACAAACCCCAAAATTTTATCAGAATTACATTGATAATAACTCATTGATAACAACTCCAAAGTACCATAAACCATCAAATTCATCCATTAATTTCAATCTTATACAAAATGAGGAAATCCTACAAAGTACTAAGTTCTGGTTCACGTGCCTCACCTCAAACCCTGTTAAGGAAAACAATTGGTGAGCTAACGCCTGAGGCCAAGAAAACATGCATGCAAATCAAAGCAGTAAATAAAATTAATGAAACAAGAAAGAGCCAAACAGCTTAATAAAACATTTAAACAACACAATTTGAAGGATACAGCATCGACTCCACATTTCCGCCTGCAATTATTTTCTTTCACCGTATCAATTCAAGCCACATGTTGACACTCCGTCAACCACTCACTCTCACAACCATATTCATCACTTTTCTCCTCTCCCGTCTACTTACACCCCTTGACCGGGTCTCAACTCCTAAATTTAAACAATGTTGATTGGCAACCCACTATGAGTATGCAAGTCGGCGGACTCATTCCAACCGACGTGTTTTAAACAAGTAATAACCCATGGTTCACCCATCCCTTACCCTAACCCCCCTGCTCGGACAGGTGAAGGGATTCCAATGGGGTTTGGGCCCCCACAGCTATAAATAATTCAAATAGTTCAAGACCAATTAACATTTCAAACAAGAGGACTCATTTAGAGGTAATTTAATAAGGTGAGCTGCATAAAGTACACGCCACCAGATCACACAAGCATGCTTTTCAAATTATTTACATCATTTAAGGTAATTAAACATGCACTTGAACACTCACCAAGTCAAGAGCCTAAAGCAAAAGTAACGCAAGATCAATCGAAGTTCTCCGATCTTCTCGATCATCTAAGACAAGTAATGCAGTATAAATTACCTAGGTATACAACCATGGTTTAGTAGTTTCTCACTACCCTTATTTAAAAGATAACATTTTCAAGTCATGGGAAATGATCAAGTACTTTAATTCAAAACACTAGGGTAATATTTGATAAATGTCTTTAAAATGTCTCAATTAGACTCAAGTCAAGTTCAAGATTCTCCAATTTGAGAATCAAGTGAAACACCTGTTGTCACGAAAATCAAGAAAGAGGGTCGATCATTTTCATGTCAAAGTTCCCAAGTTTTACGCCCAAGATTCAAGTATGAGTGAGCTCTAACATTTTCTAAATTCTTTAGTCAAAACTACTACAAAAGGGCCACTAATGGCTCATTAAAGTCTTTAACCACTACCTCAAGTGGTACAAGTAAAACAAATGGATTTTCTCAAGTCTCCTTTTTTTTTTTTTTATAACACGCTCACTTATCATTCAATTTCAATAGTTAAGCCGAGAGCGTAAGCCTAGGAGTCTAGGTTAATCAAACTTAACCTTCAAATGGAGGAAAAGAACACATTTTCATTTAAAAGTTCACCAAAAGCATTACAAGTGTAACTAGTTCAAAGTTCAGAAATGTTGTAAATCTATCCTTAGAATAGTGAGAGAAGTCTCATGAGGGTACAAGTAAATTTAAAAGAGTGGAAAACCAAAGAAAAGGTTGAGAGTTGGCCATTCGAAGGTTTAAAGTTCAAAAACCCATTTTAGCTTCAGGAAAGTTTACTGAGATGAATAATAACTGGCAACTTTAAAAATTCACAGTTTATTCTACGAAGGTCAGATGAAAGCAAACGATATACCGTTGGAAATGAGATTTTTAGTACTACAACATCTAGGAAGACACTTTTTCCAAAATAAATTTGCAAGTAGGTCAAAAAGTTGAAACAAATCAAAAATTCGAATCCTGAAGCACCAAAACAGTGACGAAAATCAGCCAACTTTGCAAGGCCACGGTTTTCAGCACAGCTGGAGGAAAAATGTGAAATTTTTACAGCATCAAGCCCTATGTGTCTAATTTAAAATGCCACTAACGGTGCCTCAATCCAGTTTTTCTACAGCAAGTTACAAGCAGTTTACCAGAACTGGTTTTTGTTACTCGAAAATTGGGATTTTCAATCTTTTTACCAATCAACCCAAACCCATTCCATAAACTACCTTTACCACACATTAATCATTCCATTAGAAGCTTAAATCTATTAAAATTCATGCTAAAATTTTTGAAAATCAAGACAAGAAGAAGAAGGGGAAGTTCGGCCAACTCTTGGCCTTTTGCTCCCAAATTTCTTAATCAAATTTCTTAAGGTCCATCGATCATCCAATAACCACAACAAACAACAACCACAACAACAACCCAAATCCTCAAGGCAACTACCTGAAATCTATCTCAAGTCATCTACCTAAGGAGGAATTCATAGAGCCTCCATAAACAACCAAACAACAATAATAGCAACTAAAGAACTCCTAAAGCTTTAAGCATAAACTAATTAACCCAAAAGACAAGAATTTGTTGGATGATTTTACCTCCAATGGATGAACTAGAAACCCTAGGATGATGTGGTCAAGAAATGCTCCAAAGCCCTTCTTTAACGCCCCAAGATCGGCTCTCCCACAAGGCAAAATGGTCTTCAAGGTGCAAGTGAAGAGGGAAGGAAGATTGAGCAAGTTTCTTGGTGGATTTAATGGAGGATGGAGTGGATTTTGAAGGTGAATTGAAGGGCAAATTGGGGGAAGGGGTGCGGCTGGAACAAGAGAGGAAAAGAGACGATTTTGGGTGTTTTGGTAAAGTGAAACAATGTAATGAAAAGATGACACAAAGCCTTACTTTAATATGCAAAAGTCAACTTGAATATGTGGCCAAAAAATGTCACTAAACTATCGAACTTCTATGTCTTTGGTCATTGAACTTTTTTTTTTTAGCCAAAAATGTCATCGAACTCCTAAAAACATGCAATTAAAATGATTTAAATCAATTATTTAGAAAACAAATAATTAAATAATTAGGTCGATGAAAATAAATTTTCGGTCCTCACAAAAAATGTTATACAATTTTTTATGATTATTTGTATAGCAAAATGTTACCATGGTTGACTACTAAAAAATTGTAGCAATATCGAAGCAATTGACTACAAAAAAATTTGTAGTTAAAAATAAGATTTTGTTGAAAATCAATGGACTTGAAGGCAAAATTTAAGATTTTGCTACTTAAAATAAGCATCTTTGCTAACATACAATTTTGTCACAAAAGGTAGTCTTTGACTACAAAAGGGAAAACCAGAGAAAATAGTTGAACTTTTGGCAACAATTTTAGAAAATCATCGCCTATACCTTTATGCCATGGATTTTATGATTATTTTGGTCATGGTAAATTTTCAGAATTAATTATTAAAGACGACAATTTTTCTTTATTACAATGTTTTTATAGGTTAAAACCAAATCTGTTGTAGTGTGTGCCATGGAACGGGGGGATGGTTGTCGTAAACAGTCGTTCAACGATTCATGATTCAAAATGAGCCAACAATGCAAAAATTCAAAATGTACTGCTGAGATAATGTCGCATAACACTGACACAACAAAAAAGTAAAGGCCCACATGAACAGTATTCAAATATAACATCCTTATTATAAAAGTGTACATTTCGTTTATAATGAGTTGCAATCTGTTAAAAAAGTTTTACATCGTTCAGGGACGATTGCTAGCCCCATGCCTTGGTGGCCTCAATCCCACTCAGTCATGGTATGGCCTCTCATTGAGATCAGATTACACATGACACGTTTCATTCGCATGAAACGGTGTAATGAGTTAAAAAGCTATGCACATGGACCCAGATGCAAGGAAATGCAACAATCAAATTTATCTAATTTCCAACGGATATGCAACGGTCAATTTGTAACATTAAACTCCAAAAATTGAAGGAGATGCAATAAGAAACTAGGATTATGATGATGAAGATCCAACGATCATTGTGACTCAAAGTTCCGTCAAAAAATTTTGATATTACTTTCAAGGGAACACGGAACTACGTGATCCGGAAGTACATCCTCAACTTTGATTGGACTTGGTCAAGCATATTTGGGAACGGTTTGGAGGTAACAATAATGAAAATTAGTATTCATTATATTATTATTTATATTTTATTTTATTTAAATTATGTAGTATTATGTCATGGTGTTAAATTAATTAGACAGCGTATTATTAATTAAGTATGGACTATTATGATATTTTCGCATCTGAAGTGTCATGTATTTGTATAATCTCATTCATAATTATTTTTTAGAAAATAACAGTGCATTATTTTTTAGAGAGACAAAAAATATATATTATTAAAATTCACAAATCAATAATATTATTTTTTATAAAATAAAATATCAAATAGTAAAAAATTTAGTGAAAGTTAATAATTTATTTTTCAAAAATAACAAAATTATTTTTGAAAAAATAAATTTATCTATTTATAGGACATAAGTTGTGCATTATTAAAATAGAAGTTTGATTTGATTGTGGACCCATACAATTACACTATGTGGAGTGTAATTTATTGTGAGTGAGAGTATAATAAATAAGGGGATAGTGGAATGATTATATGGCATGTGGATTACACTATTAAGAGTATAATCCACAGTGGATGCTCTTATCTCAAGTTTTCATCTAAATTAGATAAAAACCTAAAATATCGTTTGTGTAAACCTTTGTAAATTGAAAATCATTGTACAAGTGTAAGTTTTCTTATAAGGAAATTAAAAATCTTGTCTCAATTACGGGTACTTGTAGAAGCAAGCTGGTACCTCAATTATATAAGTATTGTCAATTGTACGAGAGTTATTGTCTCACTCATTTAAGAGGCGCTTAGTGGAAGAGATCAAGCTTTTTTTCTTTTGGGCCAAAATAATAACATGTCATTAACTTTTAAAAATAGTTACAAGGCTAATAGAGAAACTTCTCTTCTAGACGTGCTTGAGCAGTCTCAGGCATCTAAAATAGAAATTTTCCTTTGTAGTCTATTATATTTCTCAAAAAAACATCAAATTTTACTAGATTATGGCTAACAAAGTTGTTTTCTTTTTTATTAAAAAAAGAAACAACATTAACTTTAATTAGCTACAGCATAAAGCATTCATTTCTCTTTTATCCTGAATTTTTTTTTAGTAACTAAAGATTGGATGGGTTCATCTACAGTCACCATCATGGTCAGAATAGGTCTCAGGGATCATAGGTCACTTATAGAAGTACTTACAAATCACCCATCAACACAACTTTCACATCGACAGTAGGATTTGAACACATGACCTTTTATGAGGAAGTGACCCGTTCTTATTAACTGAGTCAATCGGAATCACTGTATTAGTTAAAGTATCTTCTTCAAGGCCTTATTGATTCTGTCAATATTAGCTTTACTGTCTGATTCATGCTCCTCCTTTTTCTATCTAGCTTCTATAGCTCTGATCATACTAGTTTGAAGGGCCAACACTTCTTCAAGTCGGGCTACACTGTAGGTAGTCACTAGATATATCCAAGAAATCACCAACTTTTCTTTTCTGTCCCTTGTTATAGGCTACAATACCCAATCCAACTCTGTTCTTTTCTAATTCAATGCTACATCCAGATTAGTTTTTATATCCAATCATTTCTGGTTTTTCCATTTGTTAACCGACTTTCTCTTTATGAGTTTTTGGGAGGTATAAAATATCAGAGCTTATCAGAAGTTGTAAAATTTTAAATAAAACTTTTGATAGATTTTTTTTCTTTTTCTTTTCCCCTTCTTTTTTTTAACTTTTTTCCTTTTCCCTCTTTCCTTTTTTCCCTCCCCCTGCGATGCCCATGATCTGGTCTAACCCCAATCGATCTATCAGAATCAGACTGATCACACCGTCGTGACCTCAGTGGAGATCAAATCGGTTGCTACCGATTGGGGAGGGGAGGGTGGCATGGAACAGAGGGAGAGGGGGAGGGGGAGAGAGAGGGGAGGGAGAAAGAACAAGAAAAAAAAAGAGGTCAGCCACTGGAGGTGATGGCCATTGCCGGGGGTGATAGCCGGTGTCGGTGGTGAGTGTTTTTGGTATGTATTTTTTGTGTAAGAAAAAGAAAAGGAATGAAGGAGTTTTTTTATATAGTTTTTTGGGTGTATATGTTAAAAATTTTGGAAGTTTTTTGAGATTCTTATAGATAAAGTAGGGAAAAAAGGGGTATTGCACAAACTCGCAAAAAACTTGGAGTGCCAAACAGGCCCAAATTGCTAACTTGTGTCATTCTTGTCCTGGTCTACTTTCATTCCACTTGCCACTTGTGAGATGGTAACCTTGACTGTTGTTTGTTTTCGTTCTTTGTTTCTATCATTTTATCCTCTGCTACAAGAACCCATTGATCATCCTAGATGATACTTACTATGTGTCTATCTCCTTAATCTCTTCATTAAGCAATTCTCTTGAACTTAATATACTTTTCCGGCACCAACAATTTGCCCCTCTCTATTTTATTTGCCACATTGATTTGCCTTTGAAGTACTAGGCCCTCAAAATTTTGCTTAGTAGAAGATTCGGCTCAGTAAGGATCCTCCTTAGTTGCTTTGCCAGTGAAGATTGATTGGATTCTTTTTTTTTTTTTTTAATAAAAGTAGGCATAGCCTGCAACTTTATTGATCTCAGAAAGCATCTGATACAATAATCCTAGAAAAGGATATCAATTTTGGAACATCCCTAACACCACAGAACAAGATTACTACAACTCAAAGATTCAGAAGCACCATCCCAGATCCGCAGCCTCACCAAGATGTTACTGCCAGCCCAAGCTGAGGAATTCTCAACTTGTCCAGCAGCAGCCGACCTCTCGCTAAATGTGGCATTTCTGCCACCTCCTCATAAATCCTGCTCCCCTCCTCCGCAACTCCTACCTTCGCCAAAGCATCTGCAACCATATTACCTTCCCTATAGCAGTGACTAACCAAGCAGAAATATCCCTTGAATTTCTTCAGCTCATCCAACTCGCAAGCTTCCAAGGGCACTCCTTCCCTGCATAACATGCTAATGAGCGTAAGAGAATCCTGACTCCAAATGCAATCCTATGAAATCCCCGCTCCACCACGAGCTAACCCCAAATATAACGCTTTTAACTCGCCTTTGAAGACTATGCATCACCCCAAAGCCCATAGCAAATGCCACCTGAAACTCTCCATGAATGTCACGTAGAACGCCTCCCCCACCACTGCTACCTGGATTGCCTAGCGAACAACCATCCGTGTTTAACTTAAAGATTTGAATCGGGCAACTCCATTTAACCAACCTGATTGTAGTAGGCGGCACTACGCATCCGACAAAGACACTAGCCCATGAGTGCATACCTAACGCATCCTCCGGAACTTTCACAGAAAGACCTCGAGTACTTCACAAAGTACCTGCTGCTGAACTATCTGGACCGGCAGCGTTTTCCCTTCAAAAAGCGCCATATTCCGACACTTCTATACCTGCCAACAAATCATCGAGGGAACCAGCCTGAATGAAAAGGCTAGATACGGATTACCAGTAGACCTGAGCCACCATTTCATCACCATGTGTCTAATAGTCACCACACCTCCCAAATACCCCATGTCTGCTCCAAAAAAACCCTATAGTCATCTCGCCAACTCGCTGGTGCAGAATACATGATCCAAGGTTTCCACATCCGGATTAGAACAACAAGAACACATTGAAGGACCATGGACACCGAATTGCTGCAGCACCTACATGACTGGAGCTCTTGAAGCTAGCACTCTCATCATGAAAAATGAAATTTTAATAGACAAAGCGGGGTGCCAAATCTTAGAAGACATAAAGGATGAAGTTTTTTGTGGTCGACCCACCTTAAATGCGGACAACACTGAGAAGTCTCCTGAAGAGCTCGGAGCCCATACCATCTTATCTTCCCCCTCCAAGCACGGCGGAGGGTGCGCTACAATCTTCCTTACACAATCAGCTGGAACCCATTGGGTCAACTTCTGCACATTCCAAACACCATCCTGCACGAAATCGCAAACGACATGCTCCCCAAAAATCTCCACCTGTACACATAGAGGACCGTCCCCCATCCAATTATCATGCCAAAAATCAGCTTTACCATTATCTAAAACCCAGGTAATATTCTCTTCGGCCAAAGGCTGAATATCCACCATCCGTCGCCATGTAGCGGAGCAACCTGGTCCCCAATCCACAGTACAAGCATGCAGTCTTGGGGAGTATTTTTTATGCATAAACTCCGCCCACAGAGACCGCCGTTGTCAAAAATTCCACCAAAGCTTAAAGGAGAAGGCCTTGAAAATATCAAACAATGATCGAACACTCGCTCCACCTTCTTCATATGATGAACAGATATCTCCCCATCGTAACCAATGAAAACACTTACCAAATTCCGACTCATCCCATAAGAAATCAGCAAACAAACGCTCTAAGGCTGTGAGAACCTTCCTTGGGGGATTAGCTGCTGCTAGCAAATATGTAGGCAAGGATGCTAATACACTCTTCAAAAGTACCAGGCGACCTCCCACCGACAATAGCCTCCATTTCCATGATAAAATTCTCACCGTCACTTTACTGCACACCTTAGAGAAATAAGAACACCGACACCTTCCACAGTACAACGGGAAGCCTAAGTACTTAACCGAAAAAGCCTTCCATTGGAACCCCGTCATTTGCCCAACTACTCGTCTTCGGTCTAATGGCAACTTGGAGTGCGACATGTAACAACTTTTGTTCTGATTCACCTGCTGACTTGACACCGCACAATAGTCCTTTAGAATCTGCATCACCATTTGTATGGAATGCTTCCTCGCACTACAGAAGATTATGACATCATCCACATAGGCAAGATGAGTGATTATGGGACACGGAACCTGAATGGACAACTCAACGAGCGCCAACGAAGTTCAAGATCCACGACAAAACTTCTGCTCCGATGACAAACAATGCTGGAGAGATTGGGTCACCTTGTCGCAACCCCCGAGCAGATTTAAAGTATCCCTGAGGACCACCATTGACTAAAACCGAGAACCACACATTGGAGATCAGCCGCCATACCATGTCAATCCACTGTTCACCAAAGCCAAAATGCCTTAACACCTGCATCAAAAAAGGCCAGGATACCCTGTCATATGCCTTGGCCATATCCAATTTAATCACCAAATTCCTATCCCGCTTTGATCTCCGAATACCTGCAACCAACTCCTGAGCTAACAAATAATTATCCACAATTTGTCTACCCCTAACGAACCCACTTTGTTGCGGAGAAATAATATCCGGTAAGATCCTAGCCAGCCTATCCGCCAACACCCTAGATATTACCTTATTCACGAAATTACATAGGCTAATGGGTCTGAACTGAGTAAAATCTTGAGGGAACGAGACCTTTGGAATCAGCACAATGGAGGTAGACGTAACATTCCTAGGCAGCTCAGCACCACAGAAAAAACTGAGGACCGCGGAGTATACATCATCTACTATAATTTCCCACGCACTGGTGAAGAACTCCCCTGTGAATCCATCTGGCCCGGCTACACTCTCCCCATCCATTGAAAATACTACCCCTTTAATCTCCTCCATTGAAGGAACCCGCTCCAACTCATCCCGTTGAGACTGAGTCACCAACTTCGGAATTATATCTAGGGTCGCATACTTAAGAAGGAGGGCATTGCTGAGAAGAGCCTCTGGAAGAAATCAACCGCCTCCTCTCATTACCACCCACGCTTCCTCCTCTAACCAACCCCCCATCCACAGCTCTTAATCCTATGAATGGCCGCTTTCTCTGCTTCTCAAGCATGAAAGTATTTGAATTCTCGCTCTCCTCCTTTAACCATTTCACCTGCGGTTCTCGATACCAAAACGCTTCTTCAATCATCAATTTGTTGCTGTAAGAGCTCGAAGCTTTATTTAACCGAATTGATGAGCCCTAAGAATCATTATCGAAAAGTGCCTTAGCCTGCTGTACCTCCTCCTCTGCCTATTTAACCGCCTTAAAAATATCTCCAAAAGCACTACACGACCATTTTTGAAGAGCCAGTTTGGTTTTACACAATTTCGCAGCCAAAACACATAATGGCTCGCTTGCAAAATCCAGCACCCAACTTTGTCGGACCACCTCTATATATCGGAGCCTAGCTCTGTGGTCCAAGTTCAAAAAAGTGAAAAGGTTTGGATTTGTTGTCCAACCTAGTAAAGTACCAACAAAAAAAGATTGATTGATTCTATTAAATTCTAATCCCAGCCTTGTTATCTCCTTTAACTCAGATAACTTTTTTGCATTTATCCACTAGATTTTTTCCATTTTCTTCTTGTCTCCACCAAAAGTTTGCCATTTTCTTCTAGATATCCCTACATAATGCCTTCCAAAGTTTACAACTTGACATTCCATAAGTCGGCAAAGCGAGAATGACTGCCTTGAGTAGTGTTTCTTTCCATGCTTGGCTTATCAATTTTTCCTTCCAATTCGTGAGTCTAGGACTTTCTCTCTTATGAAATCAAGCACTTATTTAGATTTCCCTATCACTGAAGTCAAAGATATTTGCTCTATTTTACTGCCTCTGTGTTCTACAACTTGTTCAGCACCTCTTGTCTCTTCTTTTATACCACATTCTTGCTAAATCACTAAAGATTTTTCAGTGTTTATAATTTTTCATATTACTTTCATATAGGTATCCAGAATCTACCTTCCTTGTTTTGCTTCTTTCCTGTTTGTTTTGCAATTTGCTTCTTTCCTATTTGCTCTAGAGAATCATCTACAAAAGTTAATGTGAAAGACTAGGTCCACTGTTAGCAATTTTCGCATTAGATATTTTCTTTTGCATAGTTGTTTGCAATTTTAGATCTTGTATCAAAAAGGGGAAAAGCCCAAAAAAATCAAAAAGAGAGATGGGGAAGAGAAAGTGTGAAGAAAATAGATAAAAAGTTTTATATTTCATGAGTTTAAGAATAAATAACTAACTTAATAAGAATGAAAATGAAAATTGAAAAAAAGAAGAAGAAGAAAGAGTCAATAGAATGGTAAGAGGAGAAGAAGACGAAAATGTAATAGTAGTATTGATGTAGACTTAGGATTAGCTTAGCACTAGGAGACATAAAACGCACGGTGCGTGTTGGGATGAATAGAAAATGCCCAATTAATTATATATATTCGTTAAAAAAGCTCGTTGGGTTTAGGGTCTAAGTTTAGGTTATTAGGAAAAATGTCCTGTTTAAGATAGAAACTGAGTTTGTTGCAGTCGGAAAGTTGAAAGGCATAGCACGTAAAGCGAATGATTTCTATAAACAACTAAAGTACGAATATACTCTACACTTCTAAAAAAGAACAAACATGAACATGCATTGTTCTTGATCTAGCTTTAAAATGGAAAATAGCCAACTGATAACATTCACAATGTAGTAGTATAGAAGAGTATTGAATCATCCACGGTTATGGCAAACTGTAACTCATTACATGCATAAACGTACTTGAATTGTGCAATTAGATCCTTGTATGAATTTCATATCAATCTATTTGAGTTGAAGGATGAAATTAAAATGCCATGGGTATTGCCTTCAATTCTCTTTTAATTGAATATAATCACAGCGAAGCAGTTGCAGGATTGAGAAATGAAAATGAGTATCTCTCTTGGCCGAACACTGTGGTCAAGGACAAATTTGTCCCAGTTTTGGTTGAAGGTTCTTTCAGTAACGCCAATATTATATGTTTTATGGCCATTTGTAATAATTATTGTTGGTGTATTGCTATCATGGAGTGTAGGGTCTGAATATTCTGGAAGATCCTACAAATAAGCAAATAATATGATTTTTTTAGCTGGATAAAGAATAGAGTTGTGCATGAATTTTGTAGGAGAAAGCATCTACCAAGGTATATTTAGATTGTCGTGAAAACTGATAGAAAGAACTCAATCGCTCTAGTCATATGCCAAGAATTGATTTATTGATGAAGTTATAGTAGTCGCGTCAATGCTGGTGTTCAAGCGTGCAGACCGCAGAGAATAAAACAAGAAATGAATTGAACCCTATCGATACCCTATTAAGGGAAAAGCTCTACAAGATGAAGGTCGCTACCTTAAGAATTCATTTCAATGTTTGATATCATAAGTAGAGAGTGTCCATGGCATTGAAATGTGTGATTGTGAAGTGGAAAAGTCCATAGAATCATAGATCAAATCCCCTCTTGTTTGTAAGAAAATCATGTTATTCTCATGAATTAGATTCTTAGTGCAATATGATTCCTACCCTTCATCAAAAGATCTATTCTCGATCTTTATTTTCCAGAAATGAACTCCATGGTATATTTCAATTGTCATGCCATTCTGTAATCCAAGTGAATGAAACATAAAGGTAGAAATTCCCTACAAGCAAAAGAGTGTAATATATCAGATCCTTGATATTTAAGAATATGATTAAGATTACACATACCTACCTGTCTGGTCTTATTTGAACAGAAAAGTACATGGCATCATGGTTTTCCTTCTAGTATGCTATGAGCTTTTGGCATATTGATTTCTATTAATGAAATAAAAACATACAGTACAAGATTCAATTGGTCTTGAAAGGAATGTGTAATAGATGAAAGTAAGCAATTAAAGTGCACCTGTCTCTGCAAATGCCTTAGAACTAATGTTAATAATATTCTGCAGCCACTGGGTAATTGAATCAAAATAATATAAGGATGGTTCACCCATGTATGTAAATATCATTGGATAAGTTTCCATGAAATTTCTTCTGACATAATATGTGTCTTTCTTTCCAAGGGATTTGATCATTGTTGCAGCATGAACTTTAGTCTTGCTAAATGTTTGTAGATAGAATCTGATCTTGTTTCTGCATGGAATTGCTTCCCACTTCTTGAAAGGATTCTTAGGTTTGGTCGCTGCTAATAAAAAAGTTAAAAATAAAAGCAATTTGCAAATGAAGTATTATGAATTATCTAGCAGGAAAAATGACACTACTGATAGGAACAGATGAATATGTAGCTAGTTGCAAAAACCTGATGAAGTTAATGTATTTAGATGCAACATTATGGTATCATAGTAATTGGGCTAGCCAGTGGTTAGTGTGCAGCAATAAATCTTGGTAAGTTTATCAGCTTATTGTTGAATTTGTTTATTTTGGGAAAAAAAACCTTTGCAGTACCACATTAACAATTTTCTAGGTGAGCAATAGTTGAAATTTCCTAAACAATGTATCTCTATCTATATAAAATTGGGTCCTAGTAATATAGTATATCTCTAAAAGGAAATAATAAGGACATTCTGCAAGAACTTAATGTTTTGCTGTGATGTTAAGCTGTAAAGAAGTAATAGATACCAACTGGTTGCAAATATGGCTACATAAACATATAAGACCTTGACCACTGAGATCAGTTTTGCTCTGAAAGAGTTGCCTAATTTAAGATCCTATTAGATCATAAGTAATCAATAGCAACCTATAAAGAACATTTCTCGAGAGTGCCTGACAAAATGTGAGGATATTATCATCCTCTAAAAACTATCCTTTAAGGTCAATAGCCATTAGCTAAGGAAGGGAAAAGTTCTAAAAATTCACATAAGTAAAAACTACCATTTAAATGAAAGCACGGTATACTATTTGTACTAAGTTTATCTTAAACAATGTAACCATCAAAGGAACAGCAAACATTAGAGAAGCTTGGAGTTCAATAAAGCAAGATCATTTATTTTTTTGTTTCTTCCTAATAGAGGACTCATGAGTTTTTGCAATAGCATTCAGGGTCTCTTCAGATTCATCACGTCTCTTTGCATGCAACGTCACGCTTTGGACGACGAGTATTCTTTCTCTGAAAAAATATAAAAAGTTTAATACTTTCAATGCAGTGATGGATGATTATAACATATAAATAATTAGTTTGCTCAAAGCTATCTATACTTGGAGTTTCAATTGCAAACACAATGTCGTGAGATTTATCATTTAGAAGCCTTGAAGCCGTAACTCAATTGGTTTGGAGCAGTATCTGACATTAAAATTTTCTTCAAAGTAATACTCGACAATATGGCACTAGTAGGATCCATCATTTTTTGTATCTCCTGGACAATGAACATCTTGGACTTTATTTCTTCATGAACTTTATTCAATAGTAGTTCCTCGTTCTATTCAATAAAAAAATGTAAGCAGAGAAGTTAATATATCTATACAATGTGTGTGTATGTATAGATATATATATATATACACATACACACAAACGGATTCTTATTGGAATAAACAGGAAATGAATTCAAACCCTATTAAAATAGTCCATGGCTTGTAAAGCAATAAATCCAAGCAACGTCCCAACTTGTTCACCAAAAATTGATCTTTGTAATTGTGTCACTTGTGATCAATAAGATCAATATCAAATCTACATCTATATTGAATAGACAAAAGATGAAAAATATATATGCATGCCAAAAATTGGTGTCAAGGAAAGAAATTCAAAAAAGTAAGCAACTATCTTCCTTGGTTACAGATTGCTTCATTACAACGATTGTAAGTATAGATGTAGCCATAATTAGCTGAATTTAAGCATCAGCATTTTACACACGATAATACTAATATTTTTGCAAGATGTGTTCAAAAGAGAACATACATTTCACCATGAAACCTTTAAGAATTCAAAAAAGAAAATAGTTAATTCAGCCACGTGTGCTTTACAACAACTATATAACTAAAGATGGATATCAACGTAATAGATTCTAACCTTTTCAATTGGAACAAGATCCCCATAGCAGCTAGCTTTGTTGTGGTCCATAGAACATCTTAGGTAACTAGTTATCGATGGTTTTCCATGCTTAAAGCAAACAAGTCCTTATTTCTAGCTATCCTATAAGTGTTAAACAGTAGGAAATAAGAGTGTTTAGCGGTAAACAACATCTATTGGTGGAGAATGTAAAGATATAATTGTAGATTATAGATTACCAATTTTTGAGTTGTCTCGCATCTCTATTTAGTGGATCAATAAGAATGACTGAATCATTTCTGATCAAATTGTTATTCCTACCACAGTTATAGGATCAACATGAGTTCATCATATTAAAACCATAACTTATGGATATTTCTAAGCATGTATAGAAATTGAGGAACTAATTTAACTTACCGTTGTATGTCACAACTTTAAGCCGCGCATATCACAACCGGATGCTTGTTAACATGATCAGCATTCAATTTGTCTTCATTATCGACAAATGAGTTCCAAAAAGATAACATAGTAGGAATCATTCTAGAATTTAGATATGAAGCTATGAATTATATCTTTGTTGACAGACATTATAAACTTTTCATGTATATCGAATGACTATGACACAATGAGTATAGAAACACATGTTCCTCATTGATTACCCATGAGAAACTCTTGGACATCCAAATCTGGGACTCCTCTTTAATTGGCACAATAGGCATTGAATCAATAATCACTCCATAATATGTAGAACAAAATACATTGTTTTAGCCTAGTTCATGCATCACGTTTTGCTCAAAGGAAACAACTTAATTCAGAAGAATACTAACCAACGTGAGAGTTTTGAATCAGATAATGAGGAAAGTTCTTAAATTCTCATCCGCTCAATTGGAATGGTAAGGCAATACTTTCATGCTCGCCTAGTTGTTAAACAATAGTAATGTAAAATTATAAGTCACAATATTTTAAGATCATCAGTTTAGTGCTTTCTCAATCTCCTTTACATCAAAGCATTTTATATAAGATACTTTTTGAAGACACCTGCAACTTTTGTCTCCCATCTTTTTTTAATAGCGATATTGAACATTATCCCCTGGACTTGATTCCTATTATTAGTAAACACCCTAATTTAAGTAAAGGACTGCTTTAAAACAAAAGTTAGGATTTTCTAAACAACTTTATAACATAGCATACTTTTGAATGGTAGAAAAAAAGTCTACGGTATCTAGTAGGAGAATGGTGTGAGGCAACCAGTACATTTTTTTCTTGAACGTTACATAAAGCTAACCATCCCTTCATTTTAGGTTTGATATCGTCAATGCATAGCAAAGTTGACATCCTGCAAAAGTTAAGAATTCAAAGTAAACATTTGTAAATAGGAAAACAACAACTTTACTAGAAATCACAAAAGCGAGCGAGTATGCAGAAATAAAATGAGTGATTAAAAACAAATCTATATACTACCTTAAAAAACAACAATCATTGCCTAGCTAATTCAAGGACTTCATGAAATATAACATTTCTAGTTCTGAACTCAATTACAGCATTACTAAATGTTGCACGCAGTATGAGAACCTTGACAACCTCAGATGCTTTTGCACGAGAAAGGGCAACATATAACTGCTCATGCGAGAAAACAGGTTTGCGCAAATAAATGCCTAAAAATATAAAATCTAACCCTAAGCTTTGTTGATCATCTTCACAAAACCAACAAGAAATTGAGTTCTTTTAAAAGGTATTCCATTTTTCTCATTATCGAGGGTTTGAAGAGGAATTTTTTGAGGAAAAACTCTTTTTCCATTATGTTGGACTACTTTATATCTCTACCTGAGATGGTGTTTTGCCTTAACTCCTTACAAATAAGCCTAGTGCTATTGCAAAACCCTTCCATTAGATTCAGGCTCCTTATAAGAATAATAGGGCAATTTCTTCCAAAACTAACTTGTGAGGAGGTAGTCCCTTTGGATATGAGGAATTAAGAAAGTCTTCATAGTCGCCTTAGTCCTTCTCATTAGAGTTCTATTAGTGCTTGTATATATATGTTCTTCTCCAGGGAACCTATCAATAATAGTCTAGTCTACATCATCAACAGCATTGTTTGTTGTTGGTAATATACACCGATTGATCATTTGGTATGATCTAAAGGGTAAATGATCAAATCCGTGAATACACAACCCACTAACCTTAATATGAAAGCATATGGTTAGAGCAAGACACAAATATAAAAGTCATTAAAAACTACTAATTCCGGTTAAATAACAAAGTCATTTCGGCTTTTTTGTGCACTAAAGGCAAATTCAAAAGTGTCAAATTGATCAAATTCCTACAAAAATTACAAACAGAGATATATTAGATATGATAATAAAACAAAATAATTAAAAACTATCACAACAATCACAATTTTATAATGCAATAAAATCACAAAATTTTATTTTTCACACCTTTAAAATGTCAAAAATTTGCTGTCTTCTAGTTCCTTAGTTCCATGAGATCCGAATTCATTGCTACCTCGAGAACATGAAAGTGATGCACCAGATATGTTGGAGGTTTTCATATATTCATTGTAGACATCAAAAATTGCATTCCTAACCTTGACTAGTTCATTAGATCTTGGACCATACAACTTATTATAGCTAAATTCAATAATTTGAAATTTATACCAAGGATCAAATACCACAGCAATCACCAACAATAGATTGAACTCAGACCAATATTTGTTAAACTTTACAAACATCTGGGAAGCAATCCTCTTCATGAAATCATCCGAACTATTGCTCCCCTTATACAACTTTAATTGAATTTTAAAAACTTGAGGGAAGTACAAGTTACTAGTTGGATACTTGGACCCCGAAAAAGCATTGGTTGCCTCATAAAAAACTTGAAGAAAGTTACAAATTTTTTCAACTCTTCCCCACTCTTCAAGAGATAGACAGCACCAAAAATTTGAGTCACTTAATTCTAAGTGACAAATGCAAGGCGATAATAAAGTGCACTGGAAAGCATCCTACATTTAGAGTTCCACCTACTAGGAACATCCTAAACTAAGGCTTTTTTGGAATCAAGAGAAGTTTGTGTTACACATTCGGTGAACCTTAACTTCTTTGTTTGAGAACCCTTGACATATTTGACACATTCTCTTATTAACTCCACGGATTTGTCAATTTCTTTCAAACCATCTTGCACAATCAAGTTGAGGCTATGTGCACAACATGGAACATGAAACAAGATAACATCACAAATCAAAGAATTTTTTAACCTAAGCTGATTCTTAAGTATTTCAACACAAGAATCATTTGCAGAAGTATTATCTAGTGTGATGGCAAACAACTTCTTTTCAATACCCCAACTACTAGCCAAACTATAAATTTTTTCGGCTAAGGAACACCATTATGGGGAGAAGGCATATAAGAAACATTCAGAATTTTTTTTCTGTAGCACCTATCAACAAAATGTGTAGTCAAGCTCAAGTATCCATCGGTAACAATAGATGTCCAGGCATCAGAAGTTAAACGTATTTGACCAGGACATGCACACAATTCATTACCAAGTCTATTAACTTCCGTAGCGTGCAATTTTTTAATGTCCGCCTTGGCTGTATTCCTAGTAATATGTTTAACTTGAGGTTCCATATATGTAAGAACATTCTTAATTCCCTCATACTCTACAAATGAAAATGGCAGTTCATGTCTTGCTATGGCATGCACAAGCAATTCTCTAAATTTTTCTTGATTGAACTATGCATTTCTTGTGCCAAGAACACCTTTATCAGAAGTGATTAGATACTGTCCAATTTCCTTTGTTGTCATTTTTACACACTTATTCACATGCCGATGCAAATTATCTATTCCACTTTTACTCTCAACTGAATATTCTTTCCCACATTTCTTACATTTGCACTTCAACTCTTCATTTGGATCCTTTTTAGGAATAATGTTGAAGTAATCCCCAAACTTTTGAACTTAATCTCCTCTTCTTACTAGGTATTGATTGTTGCCTTGGGAGGTAACTTCTTTTCCTTTGCATTAGGGTCGGGACATTGAGATTGCTGGTTGGTGTGGCTTTGTTTCCTCAATGCTATCACTCATTCCCATCATACTACCTTCTTCAATAGTAACTAAATTTGGATATGCAATACTTACATCCATCTGTTAATCATCAAGAATTGTGCAATTCAGTTTATCTTTTCCATAATCAAATCAAAACAATTAGAAACAATTACCATATTAGAATGCATAATACTAGAAATATAAGAAGTGAGATGCCTAATAGTGAAAATGGCAAAATGCCTGCAACCATATTATTAGCCACTATTTCATCAATCTCTTATAATCCTTGGTTTGAAAGTAATAATAATGGCCTCCATTTGTAATAAGCACTATTTCACAGTTACTACTATTTCATAGTAATAAGCACCCCCATACCTGAGCAAAATCTCCAATGCCTTCCCTATGTTATTACTAATTCTTCCTAACCCTCATTGCCTTTTCTTCTACTCAACCATAAAAAACTTGAAAGATATCATTTTTTTCCTATAAAGAAATTCAGCTATACTGAAAAATGGGAAATTGTTCTTAAACCCATAAGAAATCAATCGCAAAATTTTTTTTTCCATCGTAGCTTTTTAGTAAAGGAAAAGCCTAGATCGGGAAGAAGTCCACCCATGAAAATATCCCAGTCCCAATCTCTTTCCCATTTGAGCTGGTTAATAAGACCCCAAGTTATCAAGCTATTTGTATTGCCCAACACCAATATCACTGCCATCTAAATTTTATTAATGGTATCAAAAATACCTATAAAAGCATATTTCATAATAAAAAATAAGAAAAACATTGCATATTATAATTTGGTTTGCAAGATGAAAGGCAAAAGCTAAGTTCGATGTAAAGCTACATACCTTCTTGTCTTCTTCAATAATGGATTTGAAATCTAATTTCTTTAGTGGAGGCATACAAGTTTGAAACTTAGAAGGCCGATGGCATGAAGAAAGATGATGAAACGATAGAGATAAGAATTTAGGGTTAATGGATGCTTTGGGAAGAAAAGAAATAAAGAATAAGACTTCTAATCGTTTCTCCAAGAAAGAAGTGGGTGGCTGGCTGTTTCTAGATAACGGATAAAATACCTTTATATTTACTAAATTATTTTTAATTGATAAATAGGTGAATGGGTCAACCCGTGGGCGACCTGAACTTGACCCTTTTTTTTGGGGTCCATCGGGTTTTCGTGTCGTTAACCCATTTCTACCAACCAGAACCCATTCACTACCTAAATTCTTTAACCCGTTAACTCACTCAAACCCATTATTTTCGTGTTAGATTTGTATGGTGTTTCAGGTCATGTTAGAAATACCACCCTAGAATAGACCATACATCAAATGATGCTTAGTTACACAAATATATTAAAATTAAAAAAAATTAAAGCACCTTGGTCATCTGTGAAGTGATTGGCACTAATACCAATCAATTTTTCAGCCTCTTCTCCCATAGCTATAATATTCAAAGAACCAGTCTCATCCTTGATCATTAAAGTTACACAAACCCTATGATATGAAATCATTATAAGGCAACAAGAATGATAAACACAAATACCATGCAACAGCAAAAAATAAAAATAAAAAAGAAAGATTAGGATAGAAGACATAAGGATATCATACCTAGGATAAGTGTAAACTTCCCAACCGCAATAACGGCACATAACTCCTAGTTCAAGGTGAAATCAATAGGCAAGTAATAATGTGGATAGGTTAGATACCACAGTCTGCCCATCCTATACTCAAGGCGAACTCTGCCCTTGATTCAAGCTGTTCCTAAATCCTATGGATATCAATTCCAAACAATAAAAAGAACATTTATTGATAACTCTATCAATGAAGGCAAAAGGTTGGAACCAAAACAAGAAAATACAAAGATTTCAAAACAACGACATCAATCTTATGAATTTAATTGCTCGAGAAAGCAATGAAATCTTACTTATGCGATTATCAGCAACAAGAGGTAGAGCACATGGATTAACATAACTTTTTCATGGATCATTCACATGTTAGCAAACTATTGGCCTGGTACCTAAACAAGTTATGAAGTCAGTTCAAGCCCCAACAAGCACAAAAGGACCAGCGTACTACAAAAAGCAAGTAAAGAACAAAAAATGATACAAATAACACACCACTCGGAGCTTCGAGCTTCTTGCATATTAGTAGCCGATATAATAGATGAAGACTAAGTTGATAAAGATAATTTGTAAAACATAGAGAAAATTAGAGTCATAGCAAATGAATAATAAATAAAACTTGGTTGATCAAAAAAATTCCAAAAAGGCAAATCAATTCAATTAAATGTAAATGAACTTATAATTATCTATAGTCACTCTATGCCTTATGCCAATCAGGACAGGATTTTGTGCAATGTTAGTTAAGATAGGATTCCCCACAATAGCTTCAAACTCGTTCCATAATGTCAATATAATTGGCCTTAAGCTTCACTCACAGTAACAGAAAAATAAGATTATAAAATCAATATAAGAAAGAAACAATACTCACTCACAATTCACAATAACATAATCCTCAGCAACAGATGGACTGCCCTCAAAATAAACCTCTTGGGCAGGAAAAGCATAGAGAACAACACCCATGATAGTTGCCAAAACACAAAAACACAAAGAACAAGCAGACACACTAATCACAGCAACTACATCATCAATGGAAATACCAATTAGGAGTAAAACAAAAGTGCATTATAATTTACTTATAAACTTGTCCGTGTCTGCAACAGTATAACATGAGCAATGGAATCCAGCTCAAAATAATAGGGAAGCTTTGGAATCTCAGCCCCAATAACTTCATCTACAATAGTCTTATCAGCTAGAACCCAATAAAATCGATACTCCCGAACACCAACAGAATCAGGTATTTCATAAACTTGACCCTTTGAAATGCGTATTTTTTGAATGACAAAAGCAACCCATCAATCCGACCAATGTTCTCATCAATTGCAAGTGCAGTCACTCTTACACCCTAAAAGCAATACATAAGGTGTTAATAGAATAAGTAAATAGAGCTGAAACAAACTCACAGTAGGTAGAATCATGTACACTTGGAAATCAGTAAAAACAAAATAGCAAAACTTCTTAGGAAAATCACTACCACAAGCCGTCTTCACATGCGATGCCTCCATTAGCTGAACTTGAGATGCTCAACAAGTCATCCAAGTGTTTTCATCTCAGGAACATGCAACGTCCTATCAACATGCTTTGACCACATATTTTAAGAGGAAAAAAAAACATAACAAATCAGGGCATAATAATACATGCTAGCATAACATTAATCATAAAAAAGAAAACAAAAACCAAAAAAGAATTCACAAAAAACTAATGCAAAAAAAAAGATGGATACAAGAAAAGGAAAAGAAAAAACAACCAAGTTCCTAACTTTTATTGCCACACTAGCACCATTCTTTTCAATTATGCAAAGATCAAGATTCGTATCTGAACGAACAACCTAATAAAACTGCCATGAAGTATCTGTAAAACAAAGAAAAAAAAAGTCTTTAAATATATAAATGGATCCCTTCTAACTAGTCCTAGCATGCGAAAAAAGCCCGTAGCACATAAACAAACACGGTAACGATTTACCTTAGGATCACCCAACGTTACATCAACATACTCTGACCACATGCTTTAGAAAAAAACATAATAAATCATGCCATTTAACTATGCACCCTAGCATAACACAATTAGCCCATTCATGGAAAACTAACACTCAACAAAGAGCAAGAAACGCAAGCAAAGTAAGAAAATAAGTGAATAGCATTTCTAACACCCCCTATCACACTCCTTTTGTAAAGATCAACAGCCTCTTCCAGACCTCCTAAGAGCCCTACTAAGAAAATTCATCACACATTCCCTATATCCACCTCAAAATGACTAGAAAATAGGAAAAGTACTACCCAACATACGTAATAACAATGAGGAGAAAACAACAGACAAAAGTTCTGGTGAAAATATTCATCACACATCTCCTATAACAATTTGGAAACAACAGCAAACCGCTTAACGGCAAGAAAAAAAAATATGTTGGGGAAAAACAAATGAGAATCGGCCCATGATGAAAGTGGCGAAAATAGAAAAATACTACCCAGCATACATAACAACCTGAGAAAAAATAGCAAACAAAAGTCCTAGTGGAAAAATTCATCACACATCTCTCAAATAGCTTAAGTTACAAGAACAAATATGTTAGGAAAAAACACAAATGAGAACCTACCAATGATGAGAAAGAATCAGCCGAGGAGTAAGAACCAACTGGTAAACACCAAAGCTACATATCAGAATATGAACAAAGCTAACAGTTTAAAAATTATAGGGGATGAAGAGAAATAGCAACAACGCAGAAAAAAGAAACCACAAGTGAACACCTGGGAACGAGGGAAAATCACCTAAGCCTTTGAAGAGCAAAACTACAGAACACAAGGGAGGCTAGGTTAATGACATAATAATAATAATAATACTAATAACCGTGGATGAAGAGAAGTGGGGAAAAACAGCTTTATTAGTACCTAATGACAAAAACAATTCTAAAACTTCTCCCTCATTTCTCATCTACACCGGATGGCTGAATACATAAAAGACAAGCAAGCAGGAAATCATGGAAAACAAAATACATTAACTCTCCACCTGAAAAGTAAAATAATAACAAAACAAAATAACCAGCGTCCAAACCAATAAACTTTATCCAGCAAAAAAGGAGATCTCGGTATCCCAGTACAATAGCCAGCAAGAAAAGGGTGAGGAAGAAGCAAAAAAGCGGTGACCCAATTTGTTTTCCAAATTTCTTACACTGCAACCACGTAAAAAATGATGATGCATGATTGCTTAATAAGAATCACAAATAGCTGGAATTTTTTGTTAATTTAAGTTGCTTATAAAAAGCCAGAAACTATGCTATACGCAAAGCCTGGCATGTGAGCGGCCAAAAAATAAAATAGATGATGCTGCATTCCTATCTTGGCATGCGAATGACCAAGACGAAATTCGTATCCTAGCACACCAATGACAAAGGCAAAAATTCAGTGCTAAAACTATCCTTGGCGCGTATTCTATTTATGTTGAGAAAGCAGTTGCTAAAAGATAAAAGGAAGACAGACTGACCGCCGAAGGGATGGTGTAGCTAAAGCTTCAAAAGTGGCCCACCGTCAACGTCCTCATGTATGGTAGAAGCAAGGTTTAGCCAGACCACAATGAAGTCACCTGTGGTAGCCTAAGTCTAGGATTAGAAAAAGAAATGGGGAGTATTAAAGTGGGGTCAAAGCTTCTCAATATTATGTTTGACCCCTAGGTTTTTAAAAACTATCTAAAGTAGCATACTCTATAAATGTTTTTCCAAAGTTTGGTATTATTTTTCAAACAAGTCCATAATTTTAATTCTAAACGTGTTAATGTTCATTAAATAATATAAATTGATATTGATTGTTCTAAATTCTTTTTATTTTCTTGTTAAATAGCTTGAAACATCAGATGTATATGAATATACCCAGTCTTTGATTATATTTTATTTTACTTGTAGAAAAAATAAATGATCATATGTATATGACGTATTTATGATGTCATTCAATTTGACCCCTAATCACACCCTGTTGAACCTATTGATCCCTAACCCCTGAACTAGATCAATTCAATGTCCAGTCCGAATCTGAAAACATAGATACTAATTATGTCTTATTATTGTGTTCCCTAGCCAATTTTATTCTCATTTGTCATCCTCCAAAACCAGACCAAAAAGAGGAAGGAAAAGTCCAATACTGTGTACAATAATCTGACCATGGAGTAAACCCACCTATAACCATTTCAATGACACCTCAATTCTAGTTTATAATCATAACCTATATCTTCTTTCAACGTCACTAGGTAAATATTTATCTCATTTTGAAAAACATATATCTATTGTAATGATATAATTGACACAATTGTCAGATAATTAATTTCATGTACCTTTAATTTCAATATATTTTTGTATATTGTACATCACATTTTCTTGACAACAAATACAATATTAACAAACAAGTCAAAAATTTGAACAGTAACATGTATCTCAAGCTGCAAGATAGGCATGCACAATTCATATTTCATTGTGATGTTTCCTATCTTAGAGATTTGCAAAAGAAAGAAAAAATTCTTTACACATAATTATTTTTCTATAATACCATTATAAACTATGTTAAAAAACACTAATTTCAAATATTGTAAGCTTCTAAATATTAGGAAGATGGAAGTAAGATTACAGCCAATTCATTAATTCATGCAAAGATCATACATTCTCATTTGCAGTACGAGCTCCATAAAATGAATAGAGTTAATTAATTCATAAATATTGGCTTTCATACTAAAAGTTGATTAGGTGTGAAAAATGGTCATGCTTTCGTACAAGATTATCAAATCAAATGTATAATGTTTGTAAGTATTTTATTTTCAAATCGAATTAAACATGCTATTACATTCATTTCTATGCATGTACGAATCATTTTTTAATATAGATTCTTATTTTTATTTTAGGGTCCAACTTCTATCAAAGAATAATACTATGGCTCTATAGACTATGTATGTTTATAGACACTTCATTAAAATGGAAAACAGGTGAAAAAAGAAAAAGAAAAAGAAAAATAATAGACAAGTTCTGTTTGGATTGTATTATTGATGAAAATTTTTTTATTTTTTAAAATATTTTTTGTAACATATTTCTTGACCATTTTTTTTTCTTTCATACGTCACATGTCAAAAAAAATTACAATATTATTTTTCCTAAAACTCCAAAAAAAAAAAAAAAACACTCCAAGATATCATAAAATACCATTTTTGTCCATCAACCATACTTCAAAATATCTAGAAGGGAGGTGAACTTTTGTGTGTGTGTGTGTGTGTGAGACAAGGGGCTTTTAGCATGGACAAGCCATAAAGCTTCCAACTCTCCACTCTTTTTTTATTGAATTTCTAAATTTTTTAATTGTTAAATATCATTTCATATTTTTTGAATTTAAAAAAGTAGGAAATGGTTACACTAATATAGGAATTTGGTTTGAAGTTTATTAATAGGAGAGTAAATAAAGAAGTAACATCACCGCTATAGCTAAAAATAAAAAAGTAAATAGCAACAGTTTACCCTTCAACTCAATAATTCAAACAAAAAAGGCAAATCATATAAAAAAGAAATAATATTCATCGGTCAAAGATTTTTTTTGAAAAAAATAAAGAATAGTAGCATTCATTAAACCTAAATTATGAAATCAAATTAAAAACAAGTCCTACTAGCCCTTCAGTATGGGAATTTTTATTTAAAATCTTTATTTTTAATGAAAAATAATATAAAAATAACACTGATCCTACCTAAAATAAAAATAAGTAACAATATAGTTTAAGGGAAAGATATAGAACATTTCACCCTAAACTTGTGACCTTATTCTAGGTTATTTTAGATTTTATAAAATCTAGTTATAGAGAATAATCAGAATCAACAAAAGCTACTCTTTGGGGGATTATGGACTAAAGGCTTTTTGGTCATTAAAAAAATCTATAATCAGAATGTAAAAGTAACCAAGAACATCACAAAAATTGATTATCAAAAATCAGAATCTATAATCAATTAAAATAATCAACCAAGAACAAGACCTATACCTACTTAATTTTTATGTATCTAATCTAAATTTGACCTAGTAAAATTTGAATAAGAGTTGAAAACCCAACCACTAACAATTACCTTGGGTATTATTCATTATTTTATGTATTGTTATTGTTTTCTTCATATATAAATATGTAACACTTCTATGTTATTTTTATATTCTAATTTTTTTGTGACTATTGGGGGTATTATAAAATATTATTAGTTGTTTGTTTGCATTTCTAAATGCCAATACTTGTAACCATTGGAATCAATTTTTGATTTCATATGGTTTTCATATTATGGGAGATAAAGCTTTTTTTTTTCCTTTGTAAATGGGAGGATTTGAATCGAGAACCTTCTATTTACAATTTCTCTCACCTTACCACCCAAACCAGTCTTTCTCTCTCTTTTTTATCTTTTGAACCCAAGATCTCTTATTTACCGCCACTCCCAAATTGTTTTTTTTTTCCTTCAAATTTTACCTTTTCAATTTGGAGGATGAGTACGGATTCAATTATAAACTTTTCCTCTGAAAAGAGATAGCATTCAATTTAAACTTATATTAGAATTAAATCAACATGGTGTTTTTATTTTGAAAATAAATGTTAAATATATCTTTGAAACTGTAAAATCAAATTGTAAGTTATGAGAATTTTTTCTTTTGTTTCAAATTTTAACTCTTTAGTTTGGATGTTGAATATGGATTCAAGTATAAATTTTCTCCTTTGAAAATTTGAAACCATTCAGTTCAAAATGAATATGAAAATAACTAAATCTAGTGTCTTTATACTTTTGCATAAGATTTTCACTTCTATATTTTACTCTTCAAATTTATTTTATGAAATGTAACATTGACATTATGTTAAGTTTTATTTTGAACAAATGATGGAGAAATTAGGACTCCAGAACCAATAAGAGTGAGAAATACGGATCACAATTATTATTATTTTAAAAAAGATCCACATACAGACACAAATATGTTTGTATGTAATTCTTATGAGCACATAAGAGCAAACTATAGATGTTTAATAACATAATGTATCTCAAATGAACAAGTGTAATATTACTCAATTCTAGTTGCGAGAGTAGAAGAGAGAGGAAGGATTAGGAAAAAGGGAAATAGATGATGGTAGGAGTGGGGAAGATAGGTAAAAGGCTATCCAATAATTTTGGAGAATGAATAGGCGAAAGGGATGGAAAGTGTAGTGATGATAGAAAGCTTGAGGAGGGAAAAGGATGGCAGGGGGTTGAAATCAAGACAGCATAAGGTTCAGACACGTGAACGAGAGATGACTTCTGAATGTGTGGACAACTCCATGCTATCAGTAACAAATTCCACGCCTACCTACACTCCATCAATTAATTCCAAACAAGAGAAATATTACATATATGTAACTTCCGATGTAGGGATTATCGCCAAGAAAAATGAAGTCCATTAATTGCAGCAGTGGCAATTGATAATAGCATAAATTAAGCTACATATATAGGTCCTTTTACACGTAAGCCCCAAGTTTGAAAAAGAATATCAGGTTTTAGTATATTCCAAGCACTTGAATTTGGTACCTTGATTGAAAAATGGGTGCTGTTATGATCACGGTTGATAAGTTGTAGAAGACCAGGGGCCGTTTGGTTGGCACTCGAGTCGGGTTAGGGTTGGGGTTGATTACGTTTGGAATGGAATGGCGGTTCATTCCAATCCACGTGTTTGGTTCGCATGCCGGAATCGAATCATTACTTAAAATCTGTTTGGTTAGGCAACCTGTCCGAATGGAATAGGCAAAATTAATTTTACCCTCGAGACAATTTTTTATTGGAATAATTTTAGAAACCTCATTGATTGTATAACTATTTGGTGAGCTCTGAGATTTCTAGTATTATACTTTCCCCGATGTTTGATTGTCAATAACAATGTTAAATAAAATGCTAAATAAAATGTTATTTTGAAGTATTTATTTTAGTTTTACCCATATAAGTATTTTTGAATAAATGAGTTTTCACCCGGATACATTATATCATTATAGTATTATTTTTAACAAATTATGTTTTTTATTTTCAGTATTTATGCCTAACTAGTGCCAACAACGACCCTGAAATGATTTCAATCCATAGGCGTGCCATTAGCGTGGGCGCGTACAATGATGGAGGCAACTACGGCCAGGTGAGAATTTCCTTCCTTAGGCGTGCCCAATTTACGTAGACAGCCTAAGTGGAGACCTAACACATAAAAATTTAATTATTCCAAATGAAACTAATTGCTTAATAAAAAAAATACTAAAATAAAAGCAGGAAGTCATAAATTCTTGGGTTGCCTCACAAGGGAATCAATATTAGTCAATCGATTTCCACATCCAATGAGACACAAGATAAGTCATCAAAACAAGTTGATTCAAGATAACACAAGAAGTCCAATTTCCACCTCCAACATACAAATGGAGTATTGAAAATGACAAATGACATCAACCATCAAATTGTCCATTAAATACATAACAAGAAAATATTTCTACAAATTTGAAGGCCGAAGAGATCAAGAATATTGTTTTCTGGCTTACGGTGGTAGAAGCGAAGAAAAATTCCAGCGACTTTTCTTTGAGTATCATGGGGCCTACCCTATAGATGTCATTACTTGGTATTCCAAGATTCATGAGCTCGTTTGCTTGTGGGCCTCTCTTTTGCCTCCTGCTCGCGTGTGTCTTCATTTTGCCATCACCTTAGCTATAGTTGTAAAGTTAGTGGCTAGTCCGGTCACCAAAGATCAACTTCAGTTGGAGGTTGCTGGAATTGGACCTCAACACTAGGTCCTGTAACTTGTGTGCGAGACTTCTTTGATCCACGTAGATGCACCACATCTTCTTCGTTTGAAGATGTTCTCATACTACTACCTTACGTGCTCGGTTGAGTAACCGATCGACTTGTTGCTCATTTTCATCGTCACTACTCAAGTCCATTGGAACATCTTGTTCGGTCAACCTCTTTCTCAAGTTTTGTACAGCATCGGTAGCACCCTCGGCGGTACCTCCGTTGCTCTATCTCTTCCATACACTAGCTCCAAATCTTCCAGCCATGGTAAGTTGACATTCCAAAGTGCCCTGGCATCCTTGTGCGTCTACAAACCAAAAAGCAGGCAAAGCAAAATGCATAAGTATCAAACCATCCAAATTGAGAAAAAAATTAAATAGTTTGTTTGTATATATTTACCTTACATAGGTCTTCATACCATTGCGTTACATTTGGATCTTCTTTTCTATGTCATTCCATTTGACCGTACTTATACATTTAGGTTATGGCATGGTACTTTGATTTAAGCCATTTTACCTTTGATTCTAGATGTGGATGAACTTGCTTGTCAAGGGCGGTAGGCTTGCCGTAATCCTCTTGCAACTCTCTCATGGTTAGCTTTAAACCCGGTGTCCGTCTTCCAAAACGGATCGGTAGCCAATTCTTGTAGTGCCTCGATTGGGAGTTTAACCTCGTGTCATTCAAAAGCATTTGTTCCTCCCCT
Organism: Gardenia jasminoides; assembly: GCA_013103745.1. NCBI lineage: Eukaryota > Viridiplantae > Streptophyta > Magnoliopsida > Gentianales > Rubiaceae > Gardenia > Gardenia jasminoides. The sequence goes on from CM023104.1 coordinate 19,138,792, forward strand.
TCCACGAACAACATGCGTCATTCTCCATTCTGCCATTATTATGTTTGACACAATCCCATAGTTAAGAAAAAAAAAGAATTATAAAGGCAAAGACATGTAATCTTGTACAACCCATGTCCATATTTACCATTACAATGAAGTAGACAAATGTTAGGGAATTGCAAAATAGATTAGACAAATCGTATGAAGTTCTACAATTGATGAATGGCGTTAAATGTAATATAGGAGGCTACAAATAAAAAGTCAAATACAATATCCATAACAAACCAAGCAATTTTGAAGAATTTAATTCTGGTTGCTGCCGGTGATTATACATTTCTAGTGCTAGATTACTTCTCATTGTGGCCCACCATGGGATGGCTCAATAGTAGTTATATACTCAATTGCATCTTCATTATCATCCTCGTCGAATCATCGTCATGCCCGTTCGGCCTTGTATCTTCTAACTCTTCGGGATCAACCGCCATTTCTCTTGAATTAGGTTATGCAACAAACAACCGCAATTATAATTCTCACTTGTGTTTGGATTCTAAAAAAAAGAGGGGCGCTAGAATTTTCCACCGTCCTTTCAGTAATCAAAACATCTCTCTATGACATTTCTCGCACGCAATGTTTCATGTTAAAATACTCTTCAGGAGTTTGTGGTGTCGTGCCCAGGAAATTCACTAGGTGATATCTTTGCCCCCCCCAAAGCAGACAAGGAACCCCTTAGCATTGCAATATCCAGCATCCACCAAGTAATAACAATCTAAGAACACATAACAACCTAGAAGTTACTACCCATATTCATTTCGCAAAGAAGGATGTTACGATATTAGATGTTGCTATAAAATATACCTGTGGTACTCTAAGTCCATTAGGCCTAGAGATTGCATTTTAACACGGCCATCGTATCGAGCCTTCCAACCGGGCAATACATATATGAATTGCATGTTGGGTTCACAGACACCTAGGACATTTGTTGCAATGCTTGCTTTTCGTGTTCGATATCTTCCTTTTTGGTCACTAGGTGGTGTCACCTTAATTAAAGTTCCATCCAAAGCACCAATGCAGTTCTACGTTCAAAAAAAAAAACATTTCATTCGATGTTACTACAAGTGTAGAAACGTAAATGTGAATCGAAGCATTTTAGTATTCTTAAAGTTGTGTTACCTTAAAACATTTCCATCTCTCATCGGTGCAGTCATCAGTGATAGGTTGTGGTCTTGCCAAGAGCAATTCATGTAGTCTTAATATTGCTAAGAGGCAAAGATTAATTAAGCTGGCGACTCACAGTTTCTCCACCATTAAAAAGTAAGAGCAATAGTTCTATTCTTTTTTGATGAGCCAAGGTGTACAAGAACATTGCAACAATTTCTTGAATACTCATGTTCCTACTCGCTTTTAAACCTCCAACGTCTCTAACCATTTCACATAATACCCCAAATGTTTTTCTATCCATGAAGTACACTTATACAAGGAGTACACTCCTATCCCTTGTAACCTAAGCATCCATTGCATATCGTTCATAATTTTTCTTCTTTAGACTTTATTGGGCCTCAATCTAGAGAAATACAAAGAAGCTAGCTTGCACCACATCAACAAAACCACCGTAAAGCAAATAGCATTGTAGACATTAGTCTTACTTCCTCCGCATATGTCTATGCCTCCCATTCATGATAGGTAAACGTGCCATAGTTCTACAATCCAAAAATTCTAACATATGAGTTCACAACTAAAGTCAAATACAAAAATGGGCAAGAGAAACTCAATAACATCGAGATGAAAAAAAACCATTACATAGGCACAAGGAATCATGTAAAGGTCAAAAGCGTAAACATATTGTTTAGTCAATGATAATTGATAGTGCAATATATCTCTGTTGACTCAACAAAAGAAACGTGAATTTCATGGTGTTCAACAAAATGTACCAAGAGATCATGAGCAAAAGGTTGTATTGCAGATATGGTAGTATTCCAGATGTTTTATTCCAAATCAAGTCTACAGATGGTCAAACAACACGCATATATCAAGATAAGCAAACCATACGAACTACCACTATCATGGAGCGAGTTTGAGAAATACACTCATAACGACTTCCCACTTGTAGGGATAGAGGCTCAAAAGAAAATTGATGAAATTTCTCTACTCGAAAGATCCTGTATCCTAATTCTCTTTAACTTCATTAAACAATTAAGGCTTAGCAAAGTGACAAACTAATTATGAACAGATCTTTATTGTAATACCAAAGCCTCATAAATGACTTCCAACAGGATAGTATGTTTTAAGAGATTTTGTTTCACAATAAAATTTTATGTCATTCTTTTCAAAAAATTTTCATGAAACACCAGAACAATCTTTTATAGGAAGGCATTGCCTTTATATTCAACCAAAATCACTACTTTCATAATGACAATTGCAATTATGATCATGACATAATTTTCTTCCCTATGAAGCTTAAAATGAACCCAGATCCATTTTCTAACTCCTCTCACCTAAAAGAGTTGGAAACTTCCCCTAACCTAACCCAATTAGGCTAAGAATTTCCTAATTCAGCATCAAGAAACAAGCCATTCAAAGAAGACAAACAAAAACTTTACAAGATACAAATCATATTATCTGCAGAAAAACTTCCACCTTCATAACAATTCCAACAATTCAATGAAACCTAAACAATTAAAACCGTCCAAGACTTCAATCTTCAATCCAATTTGCTTCAAAATTAAAACCCAATATCGATAGTCGTCATTACACAATCATACATGAACAAACCCGAGGTTGCCAAGGAGTTGAATTGAGACGTCTTCAAAAAAGAAAGAAAGAAAAGTCCGACGGTGTGGTCAATAAGCAGTTGGAAGCGGGGAGAGGCTCACTTCTGATAATCCAAATCAAGGTGGTGGCGAGGACGGGGCGTATTGAGGTGGAGGTTGTCTTCAGTTAGTCGATTAAAAAAGCTTAGGGCTTTAGAGCTTTGAAAGAGAAGAAGAAGAAATGGTAAAACCAAAGACAAAATGCTCGAAATGAATTTTAGGAAGATGAGAGTCATACCGATTGAAACCGCCGCTTGAGCTGACACCGAAGAAAATGGGTTTGTGGCCAAATCGGGAAAATTGTGGCTAAGTTTTGGAATTTCTTGAGTTGATGGAGGGCTTCTCGATGTTTCGATTGGATGTGAAATCAGAGTTTTCTAGTCAGTCCCTTGTGAGAGAGAACGCCTGAGGTATATGAAGAGAACGGAGGTGAATGAGATGAGGGAACCGGAGGAAGAAAACAAAATTATCCATGGGATTAGGTGGTGGGATTTGTTCTTGGGTTTTGACAAACCCCACGCCTCAAGTTGGGTTTGACAAACCACACTTATGGGTTCATTCCCAAATTTTGGGTTCTAAGCTGTGAACCAAACATGGGGTTCGAATCAACCCTATCCCGGTCTAACCCCACCAGGCCCTAAAACTAGCTTTGCTAGGTAATCCCAACAGTTTGGCCTAAAAACAGTGACAGAGTTAGAACCCCAAAAGTAACAAGAGAGTGCTTTTATTGCACTACACAATAACATAAGGAGATAATTATTTTTTATATAATAAAAAGCTCTATCGAAAACTATACCTGACCAGCATGATGGGTGCATTAATTTTAGAATTGCAACTTGCAAGGAGTTGCAGATAATAACAATAGTGGAAAAACTGTATAATAAGTCTTTGCTTTACAATATGGTAATAAAAATTGAATTCAACATGAATATTATACGTTCATCCTTATGTAGGAGAAGTAGTCGAAATTCTTATTTTGTTTCGAAGTGCTTGTCTTTTTCGAAAAAGCAGGAGATAAAGGCAAATGCTTCAAGAATATGAAGGAGAAAAAATTGAAACTCTATAGAAATTCAAGGGGGTGCAATTGTCGGACAAAACTAATAAATTTTCAAATTGTACAAGCCAATTTTGCGTTTTTAATATGTTACCTGATAAATACACTAAACGCTGCCAATTACATATTGAGCAGCAAGAAGCGCAACAAATAAAGAAGCCAATTAGAAATACCCAGATTCCTAGAGGTTTCTAAAATTATCCATATTTAGAAATGCCTAGATTAGGGAATCTTATCGTTTATCATATATCACGTGTAAGGAGTCACCAAATAAAAAATGGTACCATGGAATACTTCTGTGGAGAACATACAACAAAATGTATACATGAACAGCTTGAGTACGTCGCGGAAGATAACACAAATGCTATCTAAATAAGTGTCCAAGATCTCAAGAAATCTTCTGTTTTTTTTTTTTTATCCCAAGAAATCGACGGACAAGATAAAAAGTGGGAGTAAATTACTAGTTCAAAAAATAATCGTGTTTGATTATTCAAGCAGTGGCGGACGCATGCTCTTCGTTTGTTGAATCATCATATTCATCTAGTAATGGAGCATTTCCGCTGGAAGATTCCCCAAACATAGTACCTCTTTGTGATTTGTCTCCACTGGCTTCTTGTGCTTTTGCCCATATTAGGGCGTAAAACCCAAACGATATGATCAATGATCCAATCAAGCTGCAAATTAGCCAAAAATCTGACATGAACCCTTATATACATAAGAAAGAAGTGTGTATGCATATACATAGGCCAGGGAGGGGGATTGGGGAAGGTCGGGTTGGGATTCTGTATACGTTTCTGTATGGTTGATGTATATCGGTAAAAATTTGATGTATAATTATATACATATATTGTTGTTCTCATAATTGAATTCGTAATAAACAGATGACTTTCATACGAGTCTACCTCTAAATGTGTTTGAAAAAAATACAACAATTGCACAACAGCACCAAAATCTAAGATCATGATCATGCGAGATGTACCTTCCGAGGTAGAGATTATCACCAAGAAAAATGAAGCCCAAAATCGCAGCAATGGCAATTGATAACGGTCTAAATGAAGCTACATATACAGGTCCTTTTACATGTAAGCACCAAGTATGAACAAGAATAACGAAGCCTGTCCCCAATACTCCCTGGCAGGAAAAAAAATTTCAGTGCACCGATCAATATGATTTCCATTCCAACTAGCTATATGAGTAGCGGATACCTGATTTAATTAGCGTGCAAGAAAGATTTCTAATTTGAAATTCTAGCAGTACGAATTAGGTCTATGTTCTTACCGCATACACAACCGCGTACAACTGCACATCAAGTTTGAATATATTCCAAGCAGTCGAATTTGGTACCTCGATTAAGCAAATGGGTGCTGCTATGATCATACATGATAAGTTGTAGAAGAAGACCACAACCAGTTCTGCTGGGTACTGCCCAATAGCCCTGGCCTGAATATAGTGTCGGAGTCAAGATGCCAAACACTAGGAGGTGAATGCTTTAATTGCTCTTCGGAAATGTGATGATTTTTTAATAAAACAAATAGCTCTATGAAAAGCCATAACCAGGCAGCATGACAGTTGCATTAATTTTACAAAACTATAAAGAGTTTTAAGAAAACAAAAATATCAGAAACAACTGCACCATAAGTCTCCACTCCATTAAGTCTTTTCTTTACAATAGACCAATGTGGTACTAAAAAATGAGTTCCAAACGAATGTTATGCATTCATTCTTATGTAATTCTTATTTCGTTTTGAAATTCTTATCTTTTTCAAAATGTAAGGGATAATAGCAAAGGCTTTGAGAATATAGGGGGCACTGTAAAAAAAAAAAGATTATAGTGAAATTCAAGGGTGTGCAACCCAGGACAAAATTAATAAATTCTAAAGTTGACAAAGACAATTGTAGTTTTGAACATATTACCTGATAAATATACCAAAGGGAGGCTACTACATATTCAACAGCAAGGATGGCACCACCTATGACCCAACTCGACCGTTCGGTGCCAGTGGTGATGGTAACTAGTGCCGGCAGTGCAAAAACAGAGGCTGAAGATGCAGGGCTCCTTAGAAGCACTGGGCCTTGGTACAGAACCACCACTAGGGCTCCTGCAATCGTTATTATACTCCCTATTATCTTAACCTGACTCCTTAAGCTCTTCAGTTCTAGCTTTTCCATCCTGATCATGACAAGAATATTATTCCAAGTTCACTAAATGATACAGGTATTCCCTCCTTAATTTGGAAAACAAAAGCAACGATTGAAAGCGCATAAAAATAGGGAAATAATCTTGAGGATTTAAATTTAAATGGTAAATTAAGTGTATTAACAAGGGTTAGAAAAATTCATGATGGAACAACCATTTATGACGTTAGCATAAAAAAATCGAACGATTAGAAAAATTCAGGAAGGAACAATCATTTATCACTTTAGCATAGAAAATCCATCGTTATTCTCGCTTGCTCCACAACATGTGTGAAGAGTAGTGAAAATAGCTAATTACTTTAAAAAGAAAAGTAACAAAGAGGACCTGAAGAGGACAGCCAGGACAAACGTGGAGGCTGGTGCAAGATTGCTCATGGCAGAAGCCAATGTTGGAGTACTGTACTCGATCCCTATATTTCCAAGATATTGAGCTATAAAGCTGAATTACAATTCCATAACAGAAGTTTGGTAAGCGTCTTTAGAACAAACATTTAAACAAATTATCATGGTTGATATATATATACCCAAGCATCCCAAGGAAGAAAAATCTAGCAAGGAGGCCAAAAGTAAATGGAGGAAGCTGAGAATTCCTGTTAACATTAAGAAACAAGAAAAGAATGAATATGTTACAACTTACTAGTTTGATTATTACAGGGAGTGGGGAATTAGGAAGGCTTGTGATTTAGGATTCTAGAGTACCTGTGGAAGAAGTAGCAAAGAGGGAGGAGAAGAAAAGCCGCTATCCCATAGGAATATAGCATGAAAATGTGATAGTTCAGACCCTTCACTGTGGCTGCTTTGAAGAGAGTGTTCATACCAACGTTGATGCACTCCACTGTAACCAAGGCTGTGAAAGGATAAACCTCTCCATACCAACAACTACGTTTCCAGCTCTCCATCTTCTGTTCTTTCCTTCTTTGGATGCAAATGTATATTACAAGTACGATTCGTTCTTTTTAGTGGTTCATGCCCTAGAGGCCATTATTCTAGTTAGGTATGTATATAATTTTGTTTTTAGAATAAGAAATGCATGCATCCAATTCCATCAAGTCTTTGTCACACCCAAAACCAACCAAAATGAGTGTTGGACAGATTAACTGGGAAAAACAACTTGTAGACCCCCAAAAAAGGAAAAAAAAAAAAGAGGCTACAAGATTCAATTAGATCCGAACTAATTCAAACTACTATAATGCTGAAAATAATGTCATAGGATCATCTTGCAATCTTATTGAACACAGAACATTTAGTAAATGACAATGAGCCACGTGTAATTTTTATTTGGTTCAAATTAACATATAGTATATACAAGGATGGAATTAAGATGGGCTAATGTTGCACCCCATTTTTAGCTAAACGTGAAAATAAAAATAACTACTAAAACTGGTTTGAAAATGATTTTTTGTGGACTTTTTCAAAAAATAAAAGTGATGAAAAAGAAAAGAAAGGTAAAGAAAAGCGAAAAGCATTCCAGGTCCTCTATCTATTTTTTCACCGCTTCTTATCAAACAACTGATGACCTAACTTCCAAATTTAAAGAAAGCTTTTCATGTGACTATACACAAGCATAGGACATTTTTCTGTAAACTAGTATAAGACAAAATCAAGAAACTAATTAACTATTAGACGCCACCATTTTACCTATTCTTTTGTCCAGATTTCGAAACCCCTTCTCTATCATTCTCCTATTGACATCTAAGAATCAACGACAACCAATCCCAAAATAAAAGAAAGGTACTCAGTTGACACCATGTATTGATTTTCCTTCTATATTCCTTTATGTCGTACTACTAGTTTGGCAAGTTCAATTGGAATATAAAAGAATGCTTAACCACCTCTGATAAACAATCAAATACATTTTGAACAAAAAATGTTAATTAAAGAGATTGCAAATTCCTCTGATCCCTTTAACCTTCAGATGAAAAGGATTAGTAGTATGATTGAATTCACAAGTTTAGCGAATCATGTAGTTGAAGAAAAGAAAAATTGAACCCGCAATTTTTCATCCCTGTACGTCATTAGTTTTCTAAAAAAAACAATGCCGTACTAAGTTGGACAGGAGACTTTTTGTGAACTGGACAGAGGATCCAAAGCGAAAGGAAAAGTAAGGCCTAAGATGGTGAAGCAGCAGGTTCGGCCTACTAAAAGTGGTTTAAAAAAAAAAAAAATGAATCCCCACTAAGTATTGACTTTAGGATACCGAGTCACCTATAAAAAAGTAATTTTTGATTTTCGAAATGTAAATTAAACCCACCTTTTGACCAGACAACTGCAGGACTTTCGAAGATAGAGAAATGAAATCCGGAGTTACATTTGTGACCCAAGAAGGCAAAGATTTTTTTCCTCAAGCACCTCCCTGGAAAAATTGGTTATGAAATTAGTTTCACCTTTAGTTTCATTCTTCTAATTTTAATGTCAAAATGAGCTAATTTTACCAGTACAACCACATGCATTTAATTAGCATAAAAAAAATTTCAACACATAAAAGTCAAATAAAATAAAGAGATGATTGATTGCAGGCTTCTTTCTTCTTTTAGAAAAATCATAGAATAATGCGCTCTTGACTCATCACATTCCATAACATTATAAAATTAAAAAAAAGAGAATAGAAGGTTACATCAATTAAAAAAAAAAAAAAACTCAATGACCAAATTCAACTTAAAACTGGAAAAAGAAACACGAAAAGGAAACAAGGGATTTCACCATCTTTCTCAGGTATATTGCAGCGGCGGCGGCGGCGGCGGCATTTCCACGACTTCCACGGCAGCAACTCCGATGGTCTCAACTCCTCCTCTGTTCCCCGTTTCTTTTGTCCTGCTTTGTCCTTTATTTCTTCTTTATATTTCTCTTGGCTGAAGTCTTAGTGGACACTTTTTAAAGAGAACTTTTAAAAGGAAGAAAACAGAAGTTTTTGCCTTTTTGGAAAGGATGATCGGTGCAGTTCAGTGCTTCTGGTGTTGATGAATGAGTGGAAATGATGAAGAATGTGAATGATATATTGATTAGAACCAAGGAACAGGAGGTAGGTTGATGAAGATGAATAATGAAGAACTAGCTCCCTCGGGCGCCCATGGAGGATACACAATCAATTTCTTTGTCAGGAGCGTACACTCGTGGTCGATGGACGAGAGTGACTTTCACTTCTCAGCTCAGCAACTCTGAGCACGTGCCTTTGTGTGGTGGTCCAAAACAGAGGCAGGGAGGGACAGTTGTCATCACTTCGGACTGTGACATGACATGGACGTGATAATCGACAACTTTTTAAGTGACAACTAGTGGATCCTTCTATGATAAGCACGCTTTCCTACCGTAGGAACATGGTCAGAGATGGACACGTGTAGCATCATTAATGCATTGTACCAGGGAGGGGAACTGGTCATTGGCAGTCACGCGCGCAGGAATTAAGCGCTGGGCCCGTTTAGGAGTGAAGTTTTTTGGGTATTTGTATAAAACTTAACTGTGACTTACTGTAAAAATTATTAAAAAATTTTTAAAAGTGAAAATTTTTATGTGTTTTGGGGTGGTATATTAAAAATTTTAAAATTTTTTTGAGAATTCTTGCAGATAACGTAGGAAACAAACAAATTTTATATAAACTTAATAAAAATTTGTGTTAAAATTTTGGAAGTTTTTAAAGGGTTCCTGTAGCAAAAGTAGGTAAAAACTAAGAAGATACAAAATTAAGAAAACTTAACCAAACAAGGCCAACGAAAGGATTTTGAGAACAATTAACAACAATAAAACAAGTTTACAGGTAGGTAGGAGGAATGCTTTAAATACAATAAAATACCAAAAAAAAAAAAGAAATACAACGAGATACAATGAGATGCGGGGGGCACATTGTAATAATAAAAATTTATAAGACTTCTAACTTCCTATTCTTTTTATTATAGAATTTTAAATTTTTTAATTACCAAATATCCATTCATGCATTTTGAATTTCAAATGTAAGAAGTAGCACCATAAATATAGGAATTTAGATAAAGTTTATTCATAGGTGAGTAATTAAAATAAAACATCACAAGTCCTGTTAAAAGTTAAAAGTGTAAATAATAATATTTTACTGTTTAACTCAGTAATGCTAGCTAAAAGGATAAACTATATAAAAAATAATATTCAATGGTCATGGATTTAAAAAATCAATAATAGCACTAATTCTGATAGTTATGAAATCACTAAATTAACAACAAAGTCCTCTTGGCGCTTCAAAATGGAAATTATTATTTAAAACCTTTATCATTGATAAATAGCAACAGCAACAACAACATCAATTCTACCAAAAATAAAAAGTAGTAACAATATAGTTTAAGAGAAGTATATAGTACATTTGCCCGTAAACTATATCTACTCAATTGGCATATATTTGATCTAAATTTCACTCTAATTAGGTTTAAATAATAGTGTAAATTCTAACCACTAAGAATAATCTTGTGTATTATTGATTATTTTATATATTTTTGTTATTTTCTTCACTGTAAATATGTGACACTACTATGTCATTTTTAGAAAAATGACTAAATCTTTTTTTTGACAATTGTTGGAGATATTATAAAATATTATCAATTTTTTATTTACATTTGGAGATGCCAATAATTATATGTATTGTGATTAATTCTTGGTTTTATATAGTTTCACATTGTGGGAGATAAGATTAAATATATTCTTAAATTATGGGTTATGCTTTCTTTTTTCTCTTTTGTTTCAAATTATATCTTTTAATTTGGAGGATGAATATGAAATCAACTAAAAACATTTTCAAAAGAAAAGTTGTCAACATTCAATCCAAATTTATACTATAAATAATTATACCAGGTGCCTTTTTTAAATATAAAAATAATTATATTTTAAAAGTTAAAAACTATAGTGAAAGTTATGAAAGTTTTTTTTCTTTAAATATTGACTTCCTAAGGTTGGAATATAAACACTATTGAACCAAATTAAATGACATACCCAAACTCATATTTGTTGATAAGTCAATCAGAGTAAACAGGTTATCATTTACAATTATAAATAGTTGAAAAGTATAGTAGAATAGAATATAAATATGTTATAAAACTAGGCCAGAGGGAGAACAATTGGGTGAAAATATGATAGGATAAAGAAAATATAGGATTTAGGGGTGGGGGAAAGAGTTGTAGGAATGTAGAAAAGTTGGGTCAAATTGGTGAGAAAGAGGAGATGGTGAGAAGAGGAGAGTTGTAAAGTGGGAAAAGTGGTTTGAAAAGATGGTGGAGTATAATATCATGTTTGGTGTACTTTTGCTATTTCTTTAAATATTTTTTATAATCATTTCCTATATGTTTTAGTATACTTTAAAATTTTAGATAAGACACATAAAATGTAATATAAATTAGATTCTAAAATAATAATCTTTTGATTTTAACTTATTTTTCATAGAACTATTACAAATAATTTATTTATTATTATTATTATTATTATTATTATTATTATTTTAATATAAATCCGCATAGACGCAATTGAGCTCTAGTGTGCTAGTGTAAGGCCCAAAGACAACCTAAGAGGGGGGGTGAAAAAACTAATCAAATAGTGCCCCTTTTTTTGATAATAACTTTAACTTCTCACACAATTGATTTGTCAATCAAATAAGCAAACAAGACCGAGAAGTATGAATGATATATTAATCAATGCATCAGAAAGTAAGCTGAAAAATAGAATGATAGAAGGCAAACCAAACTTCTTCAAAGCTCCACTTGAGTTTGAAGAAAAATCCTCAATCCAAGCAACTTCAACTTGATGAAATTCGATCAACCTTTGTGTACAATGGAAGGATCACTTCCTCCTGCCCCAAGCTCCACTTAATCAAGTTAGGAAGTTTTACAATCTCACAGAAAACCCTCACAAAACTACACTATTGATGAACTCACTCACAATTGAAAAGTTTGCTAATGAACTCACACTTCAAGACTAACACTTACTCAATGAGTATTTTCTTACTAAAATCACTCTTAAGAACTTGTAATCTAAGTGTACAAAAGTTGTCTTTGAAGTTTAGACAAAGTTGTATTTATAGGGGACCAAAAGTGCCTTGAAATTTGAGGTCAACGGATAGAAGAAGTCAAGAGTCAACTAGCCGCTGAAGCTATCGGATGTCCGACACCAAGTTGAGCGTCCGATGCTAGCGCCTCTGTGACAGTGTTTTGATCTTTATCGACGCCGATGTATATTTCTCTGCGATGAGCTTTGAGTCCGATAAAGACCGAGAGCTCGAGAATCTTCTTGAATATGACGGACGGCCGATATATATTTTTATGCGTTCGATGGGTCTTGCATCCACGACGACGAGAGCTCAAAAAACTTTTGAGAACTATAGGACATCCGGTGAGGTTGTTGTGCGTCGATATGAGTGTCCGATGGATCCCTGCCTATCGGACATCCGTCACGCAAGTTGAGTGTCCGGACAGAGGAGTTTGAGTTTTATCTGACGTCCGATACAAGCTATCGAAGGCCCAATGCGATCCAACAGCCCCATACACTTGTTTTGATTGATTTCTTCAAAAGATTTCTTGCATTGATGACCTCATACCAATAATCTCATCAAAATGTTAAACTTATTTCTTCAATTGTTTTGTAATTGTCAAAATTAAAGATCACGATTAACAGCTAGTATTTTGACTCATGCTATGCATGGGTTTATATGTACTAGCATTTTGACTGCTTATGTTTTAAGTAAAAAACTAATAACATTTTGTAAAAAAAAATTTAAAGAAGAGGAAGGAAAAAACTAAAAGTTTAACAAAAAAACATGATTTTGATGTCCATTTCTATCAAAATATTTTTTTATAAATAAAAATTTTTTGAATGTGTTAATCTATTTTTCAATGTTAGCTTAATTTTCCAGCCATAGGCATTATGATTATAGTTGGAGAAAAGCATGATATTAAAAATAAGTTAACATGCTTAAATGAAATTTCGATCCACCAATATAAGTATGGAGTTTATTTCAAATTCCTAATTTCCATATTATACATTTAAAAATGTTAAATTGCTTGAACAACCAATGGAACTTAAATTATTTTACACAAAAAAATAAGAGTAAAAGGTGAAAAAAAAATTTAAACTTTTTATGAAAATATTACATAGTCAAACATTAACAATCTACTCTTATATGCTTATGAGAAACTTTGGTACTTGCAATTCATATATTGTAAAAATAAAGTAAAAAAATACATATTTTTTCTAAACAAAAATTTACATTAACCTCTCAAAAATATCCCAAAGCACATCAAAAATCTAAAGATACTCAAAATAGCATATTACTATTCTACCACATCATCACTCGTTCAATCTCCAGTACTATTACCCCTACCACATTTTCATTCTGTCTCATTCCATTATTATCTCACTGTAGCAGCTCCATGTTGATCATTCCCTCTCCTCCCTTTATCCTTCCATCATCACTCTTACTCCCACCATAATCCTTTGTCCTTCATTCTCTATATCCTGCCAATATCCCTCCTTTACACCCCTTATTATCCCTTTTACTGCCCCTACTATACCAGTTCCCATCCTTCTCAACTATATTCCTTTTTTTCTTGCTACTCTCCCTTAACCAAATTTGTAGAGAGAGAAGTGAGGATAGAAGAAAAGTAGGAAGGAAGAATGAGAATGATGGATATAGTTAGAAAGGTGATGGGACAGTGATTCACCAACATATCAAGGAATGGAAGAGAGTGGTAGTTTTTGAAAGTAACATAAAAAACTTAAAAACATCCCATTCACAAAATTTTCGAAACACATGATCTACAAGAAGATTTAAAATATTTCAAAATACATACAACCAAGAGGCTCTTACATTTAATGGTTATCTAATATAAATGAAGTAATAGTTATTCAAGCCCCATTAATCCAAACTCTTTATTGAGATATATTACAAATTTAAACATTTTACTTTTACTCTTATACACCAATAAATTTCTTTAAATTAATATGGTTATGATATTGCCCAAAAGTCAATATTGCATCCAAAAAAGCAAAAAAAATATATATATAAAGAAAGAAAACTACAATCTGTAATTTTTACATTCAAGGTGTTGCATTACTGTATTGCATATTTGTGTATAAAGAAGGAAGAAAAAGAAAATAAGTAGGAAAAAATAATTAATTTACATTGCTTCTCAGAATCCATTTGTTTTTTTTTTTTTCAGTTCCGTTTCAGGCTCTTCTTATAGTATGCCTGCTATTTTTTTTATATGTAAGTACCGAACCCAAGATCTCTCATTTACACACCATCCCTCTCGGTATTCCTACTATCGTAAAGAAAATATTGAACAAAAATTTTGGAATTTAGTTATTAAAGAAGTATGATGCTTGAAAGGACTCGTAAATTATGCCTATTCTCATGCAACCATTCTTTTGATCTTACTCTATCACCTTTTTCTCACAGTATAAATTGCATGATAATATAAAGGTAAAAGTCAAGTGTGTGTTTTTTATTTTGATATTTTCTTATTTTTCATTGAAAGACATATGCATAAAAATGAAATTTAAAATTAGAGAAGAGATACATGTATTTATTTATAGTAGAGATCTTGAAAAGAAGAAAGAAGTTTGCTTAGTATGTCCTAATATTTAGGTAAGAATAAATGTTTCATCGTATTTTGTTTACATTATGATTCTTTATTTGAAAGATTGGATAACCTCCTTTTATATTATATTTTGGATACAATATACATACTTTAGTTCATGTGCCTAAATCAAAAAACTAATGTATTGTTATTTTTATTCAAAATTTATTTTTTAATTTGTTATTAATTCTTTCAATTTGAATGATTTGGATTATAGTCATTACTTTTGAATTAACGCGTTTATAAATTTTGTAGGTTTTCATATTGTACTTTGTGTTAGATAATGTTTACAAATTTACGTTGATTTATTGAAAGAATGATTCAAATATTAATGGTGTTTCCTTCTGGAAATTGATACTCCTTATAATTTTGATAGTCTATTGTTTTAATTGTATTCTTGACAAAATTTAATGATTTAAAATGTTGTTGTTTTCTTTTTCAACATAGTAACTTATAACCTTTTCAATTTTAGTCATGTATAAATTTGGTGGGTTCTTTAAATTGAGATAGCATGTTAGGCTTTTTTTAATGTGTTGGTTTGGAAAATGGTGCTAATTGATAGATGTAACAAAGAAGTTTGTAGTAGAAGATTTAATATAGTTTTTCTAATTAAAATAAATCAAAATTGTAAGAAAAAAAGGATAGAGGTTGAAGGTCTTTAAGAGGTAGAATCTAAAATTTGTTTTCAGAAAAAATATATATATATATATATAGAGAGAGAGAGATTATGATAATGATGGTAATAATAATAACAATGATAAATAAATAAATAAATTATTTATAATAGTTACATAAAAAGATTAAAAAACAAAAGAATACTATTGAGTGTCTAATTTATATTGTATTTATGTATCTTATCTAAAACATTAAAATATACTAAAAATATGAACAAAGATCACAGTAAAAGAAACATCAAATACAACATTATTACCTTCTCTTCTTCTGTTCTCCCTCAGCCACTTCAACCTTACAAACCTGAACTCGCTTTCCTTGATACTTCCTGCCACACTACCCTCTTCTCACAGCCTTAATTCAACCTTCTCATTCCTATAGATCTTATTTTCTCCTTATTCTACATCGCTTCCCATCTAATTATTCTATTTCTTGCCTAATTTTGTAAGCTACTTGTCTCCTATCCTACTATTATTTTTATCTATTTGTAGCTGTAAATCCATCTATTTATAGTTATAAATGATTACCTATTTGGGCCTAACAATAAGTTTGCATATGCAGCTTGGATTTAAAGTGTAACCCAATTAAATCTATTAATGAGTGGGAATTAAATTGATGATTTGAATCACTTATTTTGATCTAATTAAATTAAACGGATTCACATTCAATCATTAGTAGGTAAATCTAAATCATTCCAATAATTATATTCTAACTTTTTGAAAGTCACATTTATCATTTTTTTCTCTTCTTTAATTTCTTTTCTTTTATTAGTTTAATTTTATCCTACTTTTTCCTTTTCTTTCATAAAAGTCTAATAAATTTGTTGAGTGTTAATCGATTGTTTGCTTTAATATGTAATTTATTTTAGATTCTTGTGGAGTGACACAATTTGAAACTTACTATGATCACCATTTTAAATTCTTCCTGCAATCTTTATGGTTTTCTCTTTCTTTGAGTAAAATTGATTTACTAACTTGACATGTTTTAATTTTTTTATTATTATGGTGATGTACTATTTTGTTGCTAAATAAAATGTAGAAGAAAAGTAAATAAAATTTAATAGTAAGCCGTGAATGGCCTAAATTCATCTAAAACTATAGTTGTTGATGACTTGTCCATTTTTAACCATTAACTAAATAGATATATATAGGTTATCCAATTATAACTTGCTCCAAATCACATGAATCATCTAGTTTAATATCTCTCCCCAATCTCTACCCCTCCTGACGCTTCCATCTCTTCTGTGCTAACCCTAAAGTCTCAGCAGGGGCCCAACTCGCTCAGTGACTCACACACTCATTCTAACTTAATAGACATTCACAAGTCAAACTTAGATGTCAGATTAAAAAACCACTTCAAATATACAAGCCATAATCCTCTTAGGCTACCATTACTATTACAATTTAAACCCCATATAAAATGAAGTTTACACTTCAATTATCTCAAAAGCCATACAAGAGTTAATTGCTAGCACCATACAAAAAAAATCATGCTAAAAGCCTCCAAGTTCCACCTCCAAAACCTATTACTTAATAACAACTTGGGTAAGCTAATGCTCGTGAGACCAAGAAAACAAGCAAGCAAGCAAGAAGCACTAAACAAAGTAAATAGCATATTTAAAAGTGACTTAACAAGATTATCACATAAGTGAGCAAGTTGAAGTAAAACACAAAAAGAAAGGATACTGGAGCTCTCGAGTCTGTTTCTACATCCAAGCTCGGTTCAAGTCATCTTTGGTTGACCCTCCACAACTCAAGTAGTAATATGTTCAGAACTCCACTTACTTCCTCCAACCACCCTATCACCTTCTGATCCGAACCAAACAAGTACGAGATGGTAATACTATTCGAATATACCAAGCAAGATCTCAAAAGATCAAACTATAATTTCCCATGGTTCACCAAGCTCTCCCCAAGCCCTTGCGACTGTTACAAGGTTAGCCAATGGGTTGTGCATGCCACCACAAGCATGGTTGGTCGATGAGACAACGCTCCAATCGACTTAGAATCGATCATAACACTGAGTCGGATGATAGGGCACCTCCCACCCTAATAAGGTATGGTACATACTACCACTCAGGGCTCCCAATTAAAAGCATGTTTGAGTACAAGAGCAAGTCATAACAAAGACAAGCAAGCAAGTTCAATTGCGTAAGAGAAGGTCGGACGAGATAAAGTATCGTCTACCGAAGTCCAATAATACGTTTCAATTCAAGCATGAACGAAGTTCAAGCAAATCAACAAATCATGCACTTGACACTCACCAAAAGTCAAGAGTAAAGCGAGAGCAAATCAAGAAGTCTATCAAGTTTCTAGGTGTCC